>JACEHZ010000251.1:0-250000 GCA_017893485.1 Hemerocallis citrina
GGCCTACCCCTAACTCAAGTGTATCCTCAGTCCCGAACCGTATTAGGAGCCGCAAGCTCTTTACTGTACATTTCCGTAATTGTTTCTATCTAACTCGTTTCTAGTGTCTGTCGTTACACTTATTAACAACCACTGCCTAGAGCTAGCATCACCCTACCGGCCTGAAATCAACAACACTTGGAATACTTGCCAACCTGGCCCATCCCCGGTTTCTAGGAGGCACGACACTGTCGGCACCCTAAGTCTTGCTCAACCTCTAGATACCTAAGAAACTAAGACATTGCACAAACTACACTCTAGAGTTTCCCACAACAACCCCAACTTTATTAAGTAACTCATGAATTAGAAGTTACTAACTACTCAGAATTTCTGGGTTAAGACATTAATAAACTAGATTCACTCGCATTTCTCCATTCTATTCTTTGAAACATTTCACGAATTGCAATCCTCACACCACTCTTAGTCTCACATACTATTAAACTCATTCCAGTCTCACTCAAACTTGCTAATAGGATTCAATCTATACAAGCTCGTTCTCATACTCCAAAGTAAAATTTGGAAGACTTACACTAATATCTTTGGATTACGCCCTAGCTCCAAACGCTTCTTGATTCGACCTAACTCTAGGTCTAAACTCGGCCCCAAGCCAGAGCCCATCTTTGCCCAAAACCCGAGCCCAAATAACCCCCCTTAAAAGGACAGCAAACAGTGAACAAAAGAATGGGTAGTTTTGGACTTTATTGATCCCGAATCAAAAGTTATGCATGCCTGAACAAGGAACCACTAAACTGAACACCTAGTCACCATTTTAGGGCCTTAAAAGTGAGTAATAACAACCTAAAATCAGCAACCTAATCACCCCCAAAAAATGGGTTTATATTCTCAAGAACAGTGAATATAATCTACTACGATCACTATCTTTACATCCAATAGTAACTCATATCACACAATTAGATTACTACCAATACTAGGTTTAATACACATGGTATGACATGAATAAACTATTCAAAAACAGCAAGTAGTTAGCATGGGGTGTTGTACTCTTATAACATGCGTTCATGGAAAAAGAAGCGGTAAACTACTCTTTTCGGTTTGATTAGTAAGTAGTCATGCTTTCTCAATAATTCATTAACCATGATATGGATTCAATCTAGCAATCTATCATGCCCCTATACTCCATCATCTCAATAATCAAACAAAAGAATTTAGTATAAGACATAGTATGCTTCTTACAATTATACGAATACAATATAAGTAGATAACTTGATTCCATTTGCAAATCTTAGCATGAAAAAGGGCTAAGAAAAGATAAAAATTAGCAAGGGACAACAATTATATTCATGCTTCCTACAAACTTCCTTTAATCATGATTGTAACACTAATTCAAGTTATTCACCATTCTAAATCATCATATTAATAGACTTATATAACAATGATCAAACACATAAAGATTAGAGAACACACACCTAAGTATCGGATTTCTCGCTTGTAAGCCTTTCAAGAGTCCTTCCCACCCGAATCTTCACAACAGTCCCAAAAATCACCACCACAAAAAATAATCAAATGAGATGAGCTATCACTCCTCTCTCTTTTAATCTTGATCGGCCAAGATCCAAAGGAAGGGGGTTTCAATTGCATTAAATATCCAACAATTATGGGCTTGAGTGTTACTACTAATAATAATTACTATTAATCTTCCCCTCAATCACTCACCCCTTAATTGTCCAATTAAAAAAAAATCTAAAACAACTCCACCCCAAATCCTCCCATGTTGGCTGGCCAACCCTAACACTAGGGATTTGTACACTTGTGCTTCTGTGCACAAATGTGCACATGCTCTATGGTTACAAGTTGTATTGGGTTGGGCCATACTTGTCTTTATTCTTCCAGTTATAGCCCAATAATACTTTTCTTTCATTCATAGTAATTCTTATTAGTATCATGGCCCAATTCATACCAATAAATACAACTAACTCATTCAATGCTCACATGTGCATCACACATACTAACTTGCAGGAAATAATAATTCATTATTTTGTGGACTATTACATTATCATTTATAACACCCTGTGCCCACGCAGCTGCGTACATGCCTACGCGTGTATGCGTGCTCTATAGAACGTAACCACGGCCCCAACACTGAGCACGGACTCACCAAAAGTGCTATAGCTTAGTAGTTACTCATGGATCCTTGGAAAATCTATATAAACACTCATCAATCACTTTACAAATCCAATATGGGACATGTTAATCTAGGGGTATTACAGATGCAACCTTTACAAGGGAGAAGCTTGCCAAAAGACAACCAAATATCGTGACTACCTGTGGATTTTGCCACACAACCAATGAAATTGGAGAGCACCTCTTTATTGAATACCATAGGAGCAAGGCGGTATAAACGGAAGTTCTGCAGGCCCTGGGTATTAATAATTTTCCATTAACACTTCACAATTTTCCTCCGAGCGAAAAAAGATGAGAGACGCCTAGTATATCGCAATCGTCGTAACGACTTGGATTCTTTGGCTAGATAAAAATAACTTTTACTTATGTGGAATTATTAATAGTATTTTCAGTACTCTAACTCATATCATGCGTCTTATTTTCTTTTGGGTCACAACAGCGTCAATAGGACCGAGAGGGATGATAGTCAGAGCTTTCGAGATCGAGGATTACGATGATGAGGAGATCGAGATTGGCCCAACTCTTGACTGAGCAGAGAGTACTTCACACTAGATTCCCACCCCCCAGGGTTTTGTTGGGGGGATCTTCTATGTTGTTTCATTCTTCCTGGCGTATGATTTATGTTGTTTTATCCCAACCTCTCATGTATGATGGAGGTATTATGTTCTATTTTCTTGTAGTTGTTATTTTGTTGTACTTTGTCCAGTCCTTTGGGTTGTTTTGTTAACTACTCATTAATGAAACATGGTGACTATACTCCACCTTTTCCTTTAAAAAAAAGCATTGAAAAAGAAAAATGAAAATGAAAAAAAAATAATGAATTTAAAAAAAGTTCAAATAGAGAAGTAATGAAAATAAAACTTAAGTCAAACTACTTTCAGGAGTAACCAAATGTGACTACTCTGAGTTGAAATTTGATGAGCATCCAAATTAAAAACTCATACTATTGGATGTATTTTGCAATAATAAAAAAACTCACAAAGAAATTTCCAATACTTTTTGACAAGTTTTCCCTCCATGAAGTGATCATAAATTATGTAATTTCATACTTATTTGTAAAGTTATTTATCTTATGATCACTTGATAAAGGGTAAAACTAGACAACAACAAAAAATTAGTCTGTAGATAAATTTAATGATAGAGATCACATCTAACATTATGGACTCTTTCAATACTCAACATAAAAGTAATTGAACAAGCAATTTTTTTTTGATAAGAAGATGACCCCCGTCATCGTTTCATTAATGATTGTTAACGAAACAAAGTAGTACAATAGAACAGGAAAAAAAGTCGCATAAAGCTCCTCAAAACAGCAATCTATCCTAAATAAAAGGAAATACATCACAGTGCACATTACTACAATGTTAGCATCCAAAGCACAAATATTACATCAAAATACATCAAAATCCTTAACAACTGTCGACCCCCTATAGATAGTAGATGCGCGGCTCCTCCTCAACCTTGGGTATCTACTCGTCGTCATTCATCTTTAGCTTCTTCCTAGCTCCCGCATATCCTCTTGTTTATATTGTTGAGTTCGATCAATAATAGCCTATGGATGACGGTAGTCATTCGCTGGACTGTGTCACGTGCCTGCATTCCGTATTTTTGGAAAGCGGGGCATGACTTCTGCCTCGCCCACTCTTTTAAGCTTCTGCGAAGTCGCCTTGTCTTTTCCACCCAAATTCCAACCGCCGAGGTCTAATTGGTAAAACTGCCCCAAGACTCTTGTATGATCTGTCTTGTTTCTGTCATCGTTGTCCAAGATTTTTCAAATCTAAAAAGAAAAATCTTGTTTCTGAGAATCTCATCACAGTCTATGACTAGAGGTAAATGATCTGAGGTATATTTTGTTGCGGACTTCACTCTTGCTAGAGGGAAGGCGTCCTCCCAATCATTGGATACGAGCATTCTATCTAATTTTGCGAGAATCGGATTGCGTTGCATGTTGGACCAGGTGAATTTTCTATCAGTCATTTCTAACTCGATCAATTCCAAGTCATCTATGGTTCTATTGAAAGTCTCCTGCTCGTTGCGACTTAGGCCTCTACCTCTATGCTCGTCTTGAAATCTAGTTATGTTGAAATCCCCACCTAGCACTCAGGGGTGATTCCATCTCCTCCTAATGTCTTTAATCTCTTGCCACAAATTTTTTTGCTGCCTAGAGTCGTACGGGCCATAGACCATAGTTACCACGTGCTCCCGGTCGTCAGAACACCTGCTTAATCTAATGGAGACCATGAAGTTTCCAATGTAATCGTCAAGAATCTCAAACAGTCTTGTGTCAGCGCCTACTGCAATCCCACCGGAAAAACCCACCGATGGTTTGGATCTCCATTCGAAGTCCCTCGCCCATATGAGATTTGAGAGCTCTTGTGGCGACAGATTCTCGATTCTAGTTTCTTGGAACCTACATATGCTCTGACGAATTTTATTAACCGTCATACTTATTGCTTTTTGCTTTGATTTTTGTCTCATCCCTCTAACATTCCAAAAGACGTACATCATTAAAGCAATAATAAACACTATCGTCTACCCCCGTCTACCCGATCGATTCCTTAAACCATCTTAATACCCGGGTCCCCTCTAATTAAGGCCACGTTATTTAATTGCTCAGCCCTACTAGATCCCATGCCAAGACCGTAAAGACTAGCAAAATAAATGAGTGATTCTTCGTTTAAGGAATTAAGAACAGATCGATCAGGTTTAAGAGTACCTCCCTCATCCTTAACAGTGGCCAAGTCTGAGCTCGTCATCCTTGCTAGCCCATCATAAATTGGATCATCATTCCCTTCTCTGATCGCCTGTCACTTTCCCTTCTTTCGATACTCTGCAAATTTCTTGCTATTGCTGC
The DNA here is from genome assembly GCA_017893485.1 of Hemerocallis citrina. Classification (NCBI taxonomy): domain Eukaryota; kingdom Viridiplantae; phylum Streptophyta; class Magnoliopsida; order Asparagales; family Asphodelaceae; genus Hemerocallis; species Hemerocallis citrina. Next base: position 5,036 of record JACEHZ010000251.1, read on the forward strand.
TACAAACTCTTCCTCGTACTTCTTTGTCACCGATCTCCGTCTCTGTTTCTGAAATAATGCCGTCTTCTCGAACTCCATCTAATGCTCCAATAATACCATTTGCTGAATCCGGGTTGCTTGCCTGTTGAACAACTTCTAACTGTTTGGTGGTGCAAATGGAAGTTTTAATCTATTGCTCTCCGCCACCTTGAATCTGCTGATACTCCAAATCAATGACTCTTTTAGGAACTGAGATTTCATTGGATGCATCAGTAATTGGCCTGAGCACAATTGACATTATTGTAGAAGTCTTTTTGCTGATTAGAGTTTTCATAGCCACTTTAATTGAATCTTCAATCTCAAATTCTGAAAACTTTAGCCAACCCTGATTAATGAGGCCCATATCCCTACTAATCTTCAGCCCATCAATATCTCAGCCCTTCAAAATTCCCCCTTTTCCTCCGACTTTTAGGCTAGATGTCCCTTCGCCGCATGCCATCAAATCGCCCATCGCTTCGATGTGACCTCCATCTTTAATCACATTCCTAGTACCAACAGTCAGAGCGGCATTAATGCCGCCTGCAGCTTGATTGAAACGACCCATCTCTTCGCTGCCAGTTGTTAGTGGGTCCCCTATTTTTCGAATATGTCTTGAGGAAGACAACTGTTGATTAGCATTGAAAAAAAAAACCAAAAATCAGATAGATCAGATAGATAAGTAATGAAAATAAGAGTTGAGTTGGGTTACTCTCAGTTAAAATAGGATGATCGAGAATCCAAATTAAAAATTCATACTATTATATCTATTTTGCATTATTAAAAAAACTCAGAAAGATAAGGTCAATTCTTTCGACAAGTTTTTCCTCCATCAAGCGATCATAAATTATGTTATTTCACCTTGGAAGGCCCTAAGAACTTGATCAGCGAAGTTCCGCAACTCAGTTTGAGTCACGGGTACCTCATCTTCTCTGTCATTCCTGGGAGCTCGCTGACTGAGTGGAGTTAGGCTCCTCTAACATCTTTGTCCCTGCGGCAAAGGCATCCTACGGGAACTCTGTCACCGGGGCGACAACTCCTTTTGCTCCTATGGCGGTCCGAGCAAGAACCGCCATCTCGAGAGTGCTTCTCTTTTATGCGCTGACGGAGGTCCGGGTGTTGATTACATCGCGGAGATCCAATTGTGCAGGGTGCGTCAAGGAGGGGATGGATGTGCAGACGACCCCCGGTTCTCGGAAGGGACAAGGTTCGAGAAGGTTGTGTCGGGAGCCCGTAGATGCATCCCCATTTAAAGGAGGCTAAGACTGCAAGGGAAGAGGAACGGCTTAACAGCTGGCGGTAGCTGCCTTTGGCTTTCTTCCAGGAGGCTTGGTCGAAAGTGTTCTTGGTGGATGGATCTGATTGGAGAGGCAGGTCTGTTGCTTTCCCATATACGACGTCAATTCTGGTTCTAATAATTTTGGTGTGGGAGCAATCAGATTATGAGTTCTTTTTATTGAGGGAGAAAGCACCGATCTGAACCGTCGATCAAGATCCGGATCTGGATGAATGGAAACGCCTGGATATGGATCTGGATTTGGATGGCTAAGAACCTGGATCTGAATCTGGACGACTAGAAATGCCTAAATCCTGCAATTAGTCTCACACCGGCGGTGGCTCCGGTGTAAAACCCTCCAACGAACAAGGCAGTAACCCAAAATAATAATTAGGGTTTTTAGTGGACAAATATTGATTACCTTTTATTGAATTAAGGGGAGGGTATTGTAGACTATGGATCAATTATAGAAGATAGACCAAAGAAATGATCTTTTTAAGATTCAATTGGAGATTCACATAGTGAAGGGATAGGATTAACAACTAATCCATGTGTAGAGGGGATCTGACTGACAGCTATAATTAGTTGGAAATCTCCTTCTTCTTGGGTTGCAAGTAAGCCATAATTGTGGATATGGTTGAGCTGATGGACCTGAAGACAGACCACATTCTTCTAGTAGGCCTGTTGTCATTGTAAAATTACTGTATTTCCCTTGGAAGGTTTAAGATGCGTGCTGAAATCGTGTGGCTCCAATTTTTTTCTATATCATCAACCATATTATAAATCATTAACAATTTAACATGTCAATGAGATAATTACGTGTTTCTTTAAAATTGCCCTACTAATAGTTCTAACGGGATGATTTGACTCACACAATGAAGATGTGTCCTTATTTTATTATATTATATTAGAATTTATAATGAAATGTCCTTTGGAATGAAACCATAAACACTTTTTTCTTTTCTTTTTTGACATATTGGCCAATGCAGAACTGCTAGACCGACTTAGAATTCTTGCACATGAAATCCCAGATATTGATTAACTGCATCTTTAAAGACTGGATTCCTCCTGCACGAATTTCTATTTGGATCGACTTCGCCGAAACTATTAGATTAAATTATGTTGTGCCTTATCAGTCACACGGCGCTACTATAAGATTTATCCCCAAGCTAAACGGTTCTCTGAGTGAAAACCGTTTGGTCAATCTTTGAGGTCAGGAATGGGAGTGAGTCATCTATGATTAGAAGCCAGTCTATGATAAGGAGAGTGTAGCGTTTGCTTCTTGTCTTGCCGCCGGTAGGGGTTATGTACCACTAATTTGCTGTCTTAGATAAATTAAAAGTATTTAAGGTCATTTGCCAACAAGCTATCTCTTTGTAAATCAGATTTTGATATAACCTAGCAAACCAGATATTTCTAGTATCACAAGATATGGGCATGAATATGCCCCTCAAGTATACACTGACATTTTATAACAAATTGAATAACAAAGAACATTTATAGAAAAATGAAAAGCACAGTTAATTACCGAACTGAACACAGATGTAATCTAATTAGTATACCAATTTATGTTAAAGTTAATAGCTACAAAGAATCAACAATAATGACAGCTTCTACAGTCAAACTACAGAATGTGTTGGAGAGGCCAGTGCCCTACTGTACAACAATATCATCAATAAGATTTGAAAGAATTGGGGGGGAAAAAGCAAAGAATGAGTATTACAAAGAAATTAGAATTACAAAGATCATGTTTCGAAACCATTCTTGCCTAGCCTCCACAAAGCCATCAGTATATTTTTCTTCTCACATCATGAACGCAGAGCAAAGGCACTTGCGCAAGTAAGTTCCCTTCATGTATATATATGCCCGGAGCCTTGGTTAGAAAAGAAGGTAAGATTCAGAGACGATTGTCTACCATCTTCCTTCACATTGTTTGAGGCAGTAGCAGAAGATATTCAAGCAGGATGTGGGGGCCGAAAATTGTATTTTTTGAGCACGCGCTCTTGATTTTCTTTCCACCATTTTTCTGCTTGTTGCTCGGCATACCTCTTCTTGCTGTTCATAACATTACAAATACACTCTCAAACGGATATATAAGAAACAATAATAACAACTACCATAACATATATTTTATACAACGATGACAAAACATCACACACTACTTCTGTGGATTATATACATGAAAGAAGAAAGATTGTCAATCTGAACTCCTTTTATAGATACCATAATCCACTTTGTATAGATGCATTATGCATACTGTGAGAAGGTAAGCTCTATCCACACAAAAACTTATTAAAGCAAAACTGCCAACTTAGCTATTGTTACCATGAAGTCATTGTAATCAGATAGGTTTTGCTTGTTACCATGTCTGCATGGCTCCAGTAATATGACACGTCTATAAAAAGGTTTTTTGCATCCTCCAATCCTTCGTATTTGTATATTAGTCCTGCAAATAATTAAGTTACTGCATTCTAGGACACATTATCAGATTATCTTTCTCCTTCCAAAAGCATAAGTAGCGATGGGTTAAAGTTAACCCCCTATGTGTATTCCCTAAGATATCCCGTCATTGCTTAAAATAGATATTAAGGGATGAGGGGTTGAAATTTTACAAAAGATGTGGGAGACAGTGAGTAGTGATATTGTCCTAGCGATTAGGTTTTTTGAAGCCAGATGGAACTTCCCGATGGATTGGAATAACACCTTGATCACTTTAATCCCTAAAAAACAATCAGCTACTTGGTGTGAGCGATTATAGACCAATCAGTTTGTGCAACACACTTACACAAGAAGATTGCGAAACTACATGTGCATGGATGGAAGAGGATCATCAGTGAGAAGATTGATGAGGCACAGGTTGGTTTCCATTCCTAATTGTGAAATTATTGATAATGACAAGGTTGTTCAAGAAATTTGGCACTCGATCAACCTTCAAAAAAGAACAAAAAACAATTTGGTTATGTTTAAAATCAAGGAAAAACTTAATGATGGGATCAATTGGGGTTTCATGGAGAAAGTCCTTTGGAAATGGGGCTTTGCTAGGAAGTGGGTGAACTGTTATGACCTGTGTGACTTTTGTCTCCTATTCAATTCCCGTCAATGGTGAAGCTCTGAAGCAGAAAAAGCCAACCAAGGGAATAAGCCAAGGTTATCCACTTCCTCACTGTTTGTTCATCTCTTTTGTTAATGTACTCATTGAGTGTTTAAGGGAGGGAGTTAAAAATGGAGATTTTATTATTTCAAGCTGAGGGGTATTATCAGGTAAATTTCACATGTCCTGTTTGCTACTGATCTCATGGTGTTTGCAAATTATGTAGGTATATATATACTTTATCTTTACCCTTACCCTACCCTAATTTTTAAACGGGTAGAAAATTCTACCCTTACCTCCCAAGAGTAAAAGAACTCTATCCACACCTTTATCTAAAGGGTAATTGGGTAAGGGTATTTACCCTTAACCATTGCCACCCCTAGGTATGAGTGAGTTTTAATTGCATCACCTCTTCATTCCTTGTGAGTCAACAAATAGGTTTTGGATTATCATTGAAAGCTGGGCAGGATTTAGGCAAAATTGTTTGCACAACTTGATTAAAATGTTAGAAAGGTCAAGAAGCGGGCGAAACTCCTGAGAAGGTTTATTGTGTGTGGCAATGTGGGCATATGGTGGAAAGGCCACAATGGAAGACAGGGTGGTTATGGACTTAGCACTACATGCTATTTCAGAGGTGAAGGAATGGATTCAGATTCAGGAAGATGGTAATTTAAGGATGTACCCATTAGAGTATAGTGGGGGTTCAAGAGAGGTTCTCTTCCCCTTTGCACCACTAATGGAGGAATAATTTCTCCCACTCGCTAGTTTGCTTGTGTGTGTGAATTGGTAGTTGGGATTTACTTTCATGCATTTTGGGTTTTTGGTTTGTCTGTCATATTTTCTTTCCCTGGTACCATATGTCTGCCTTCTTGGCCTTCAATAATAATAAGTTTTTAAAAAAAAGATGAAGGGATGTGTATTCAAAAAGGAAGCTGGAGGAAAATGAGAGAGAGAGATAGAGTTGTCAAATAAGAAAGTGAGCGAATGACGGCGACTATTAAAGTGAGATTAGGAGGAAAGGAGTTATGATAGGCGGAAGATGAGAAGAAAGACAACAGATAGGGGAGAGGCAGAAAGATGTGTAATTGTGTATAGAAGAAGAAGAGAGATAACAACCATGAGCATGAAGTAGAAAGGGGTTTCTTCCACCCTATAAGCTATCACGACTCAGGAGTACAACATGAAAAGTGCAAAATGATGTTAAGTGAAACATGACACGCTTCAACCATGGGGACTACTATGGAGTAGCTCAAAGCATTTGAAGAACAGATATGAAAACTGGAGGGACCACTAGGCAAAAAGCCCTTTATGATAAGTCTGATTCTTCCCACATGCATGATTACCACAACATTAAGGAATAAGCATCAAGGTCTGAGCCAAATTGAGTGAAGGGTTGGTTCCAACGAAAATAAAGTTACGCAATTCACAAGAAAGGGGAAACTGAAATGACATTACTAGCCATAATCTGAGATAAATTTGCAGAAGGCATATAAAAAAATAGATTTGAGGTGATGGCATTTGATATTGAGTGAAGCAATGTTTTAGAAATTTATGAACAGCAAAAACCACAGCTTTGAAGATCCTACTCTTTAATGGGATACAGGGAAACCCTTCATCAGAATCCCCAACATTCATTCATGAAAATGAAATTTTGAAAAGCTAGATAGTAGGATTCGTGAGAGAGAAAGAGAGAGTACCTGAATCGAACCCGTTTAAATTCTTTAGTACCATCTGGGTACTGAACAACAGTTACATATACACCATGCTCAAATTGCTCGACTACTTCTACTCCAAGGTTTTTATTTGTGCTTTGATGACCATTGTGTTGAGAGCTGCTCTCATCATCATTACGGTTTTGTACTGTTTCGTACTGGATATCAGTGGTATCACCATTTTGCGTTCCTTTGTCATTCAACAATGATTCTGCTCTATTAAGAACAGCTTTCAAATTAACAGCAACTTCTGGTGGAACTTTCTCAGCCATTTCCTTGAGCTTCATTAGAAAGAAGGAAGAAGACAAATTACTTAAATAGTTCATTTTCTATTAAATGTACAGCTCTTCTAGCTTAAGTAGGAAGAAAAATTACAGCTGGCAACAATTCAAATACTCATAAGAGTATAAACTAACAAGAAGACCTAAGAAACAGAGACATAATGCAACAAGCACACCATAACAAGAAAAATTTGTACCTACTACAGTGAAATAGGAAGCATTGCTTCCAGACATACTAACGAAAAACTTAAGAAGCAGGAACATCGAGATGCAGACATGATCAAGATGTGACACGACACACCAACATGGAAATTTCTTGATCCCTTAGAATGAAATAAAATATGTCATGTGGGATAAATGTGTACGACAGAAGTACCCGACATTGCCAGGGCTGCTACACAGATGTTTCCTGTTCTGTAAAAACTGGGAATACAATCTTTACCAGTGGCTATAAAAGTGCTCGTCTTTTATGCAGGACCCCAATTAATAATTTGAAAATTCTAAGTTTAACAAAGAAATATACATGACACAGAAACCAATGTACAACTTCATTCTATATAGGCTACAACTTCATTCTATATAGGCTGCACAACTGCTACAAAACTGATGTTACATAAGTAGTAGTGTGTCTAGGTTGTAGTAATATAAAGCAAGTCCAAGAATACATAAAGGTCATAAGTTGAAATAACCAAACTGGAGTTCACAAGGAGAATAGTGTCAATTTGTCACCAGAGTGCGTCCACAAACAATAAATATAGCATGAAACTTGAAAACTTAAAACAAAAATAGCACACTTACATACTATATCATTAAGGCTAAATTTAAAAAAACCCCACTGAAGTATTGGTCATTTTAAAAAAACCCCACTAAACTTTTTAAATTTTAAAAAAACCGCACTTAATTATATTATCAAAAAAAACCCACATTGATGGAGTTAACTTCCATTAGGGTTTATGTCACCTGTATTGCACTATGCAATAGTTCAGAGAGGTTTTTTTAAACATATGATTAGTTAAGTGATGTTTTTTTAAACACAAATGAAAGATGAATGTGGTTTTTTGACATAAACCTTAACGGAAACCTAACTCCGTCAATGTGGGTTTCTTGATAATATAGTTGAGTGCGGTTTTTTTAAAATAAAAAAGTTTAGTGGAGTTTTTTTAAAATGACCAATACTTCAATGGAGTTTTTTAAAAATTAGCCTATCATTAATGAGGTGTGACGTATAATCTTAAGTCAAAGAAAATCACAGAAAATATCTTTTAGTTAGAAAAAAATAGTCATCAATAAAACAGAAAAAAATAAATTTATTCCACAAAGCAAAAGTTAAGATTACCTGGGCTTCTATTGTTTTGATATATTTTGCTACTGTAATGCATTTGGTAGATTCCTCTGCAGCAGAAATGACCTCTTGATCTTTCTTTTCAGACTTATTCTTTGCTACTTCTTGATCTTCACATTTAATTTTCAAACTTTTAACCTAGTAGACACCGTATATATGAATGAAATAAAGGCAAACCAGACGAGTTTATATAGTCAAACAATAAAAGAATAATTCCCGTCCTACCTGTGCTTTTAACTTGGTGACCTCCTTATCAAGTAGTTCATTAGTCATCTTGAGGCTATCAATGATACTTCCAGAAAATACAGGAGGGCTTCGCTTTCTAGCACGTGGAGATAAAGGTTTGAAAGTAGCAGTGGGCGGAGGAGGCGGCATTGGTGTAACCGTTGGTTTAAGTGCAGTTTGAAGTGCACTCAATGAGCTGGGAAAGGTAATATCTTTGAGCTGCAATAGAGAGTGAATTTGGAAATCTTTCACAACATTTCTCCCATGTCTGATGTCTGCAAAATTGACTGGTCCAGTATTAGGAAAAAATAGAATCTTTGAAGATCTTGTTTCTCTACCATCAAAGTTCTCCCTGATATCAACTGACCGGCGAGCAGTCAAATTTCTTTTATTCACAGCTGAGGAAACGGCTGACTCTGAGGCTTTTAATTTTGCAAAACAAGAATCACATACTCGGTGTGGTTTGCCAGGAGTTGGAGCCAGCGCAGCCTTCAAAAGTTTTCGGGAGCTACAATTGTGACAGTGTACTAATCCACAATTATAACAATTATGCCTCTTTCTCGTAAACCCAAATGCTTGCCGGCACCCTGAGCAAACTGATTGGTCTGCACCAGACACCCACTTGTGAATACAAATGCATGAGGTAAAGTTTGAGCCACACGATATACTTTTGACATGCCTATCTTTTAAAGATTCAACAAGAGTAGGTGTCTTCCTATCCTCAATATCTCCATGACCCAATCTTCCATTAGCACCACTTCCCCATGTGTAAACTTCACTTCGTGAAGTCAGAACGGCAACATGATGAGCTCCACATGCGATCTCTTCAATTAACTCACCCGATAGTCTGTCTTGAACTACACATGGTAATTTACCATCAGATTGAGGATTTCCAATTTGACCATTTGTAGTACTCCCCCAAGTCAAAACATGACCCGATGTTGTCAAAGCAACGGTATGATTGTGTCCACAGGCCAATTGATGGAAGTTATACTCAATAAGTGAAGGGACACAAGTAGGAACTAGCCGTGCTTCCTTATCTCCATGACCTAACCTATACTTATCTCCATCACCCCATGTAAATAATTTTCTTGATATAACATTGACACCCGCCTGCCCTAAAACCTCAACAATTGCTGCTGTATGCCAAACTCCACAAGCAACCTTGACAGTTCTTAACCCACTCAACGATTCAACTTCCCTAGGGTATAAAACACTCTCGCGATCTCCATGACCCAAAACACCAAATATTCCATCACCGAATGTAAACAATTTTCCATTCAAAGTAGTCAGCGCTGAGTGCCATGTGCCACATGCAACCGACAAAACTTGAACTCCTTCAAGAGGGCCTGAAACTCTCTTAGGTATCCAGTGACTGACATCGGTCCCATGTCCGAGAAGTCCTATGTTATAGGTTCCATCCCCCCAAGTAAATAAGTCGCCAGCAGTCGAAATAGCACATGTGTGATACTCACCACATGCAATCATATCCACATTACAAACTGTCATAGTGTCAACTAAACGAGGTCTACTCACATCTGAGTCAGTTCCATGACCAAGCCTACCACCGGATTCCTCGCCCCATGTAAATATTTCACCTTGCCTAGTAACAAGAGCAGCGTGCCTAAAACCACAAGCAATATGATGAACATCTAAAACTACGTTAGATTCTAAAGGTTTTGGTAGCAGGGCGTCGGTTTTAGAACACAACGAGTTAATGCGTCCATCTGGCAAAATCCCATCACACCACACCTCTCCCCAAACGTACACATCACCTAGGGATTCAATATCATCATGACCGGAACCTTGACTAGAACAACTAGGGGCACTAGAAACACTGACTCTACCTACGTCCCCGTTACTTGTTCTTAGCATATTTGCATTGTCTGATCCTACATCAGACCTAATCGTGAAGAAGGAAGGCGCACGTGAAACTGAGTTGTTTTCACGAGAAATAGTTGATGCAAAATCTAGTGCTGCACCATAAGATGATCCATCCTGAAAAAAATGAAGATTGTTACTCTGCAACTGTTTGAAAAGTTAGAAACCTAAAAGCTACTGATACGTTTAACCAAAAGCTAAAACTTACATCAGAAACAGATATTCTATCACTCTGCCCTTCCCCTCTAGAACGTTTGTTGGCTCCAGTAGGAATCAATCCACTAAGACCACCAAACCAAACCTCTAATTCAGCTTGGTCTTTGCAAATCTGTGCAGTCAAGGCAAAGAGATAAGTAGACAAACAATGAGAAATTAGACAGAGACAAGGAAAAGGGCTTACTGACCAGATCAAGTGAACGTGCGCCATTATTATATATTAAAGAAAATGATAAATAATCTTTTTCAGGGCGCAAATATCTCCTGAAAACTGCCTGTATAAATATTGAAATCCAAAGAGTAAGATACTAACATAATAATAAATTGTCATATATATAGGCAAACCTTCAAGAGAGCTCTGTGCTTCTGATAAGGTAGGAGAGCGGCGAGAGCCCAAGGCTCTCCTTCATAATGAAGACATCCTATGACCAATCTGAACTGTTCATTTTGTTAGAAATGACTAAAACAATCTAACAATGCGGAATCATCTTTTGAATTTCGTTGGCCCCTACAACTCAAACATTAAGAAACTGTACGACTGAAATATCATTATTTTTTATAAAACAATATGATGCAAGGGCAAATAAAGTTCAAACAACTCGATCTCACATGATTGGACTATGTTAGGTATTTAGAAGAAGATGAACGGTTCAGATCTTTCATAGGATGGCCCCACTATGGCGAGTTCTCACCTTAGGGAGCACTCTAATATATATATATATATATATATAATGGGAATGGGGTGCCACCGTACATAGCACCGTAAGGCGGCGGTTGAATAAGTAAACAAAAGCACGATCCACATCATTCAAATTGATCTTCATATCATAAAACATAGGGTGATGTAAAATCACTAGGCTTACACTTGGTCACCCATTTATCATGTGGTTCCAAAAATAAACGGTTTTTCGACAACAAAACAAATGATATCACTTAATGTATGGGAAAAACATCTTCAACCCCATGTATGTTTTATGATATGTAGAACACTTTAATTAGACTGGATCGAGCTTTTTTTTTTCTCTTCCATATTCAACCGCCACCTTATGGTGCTATGTAAGTGGCACCTCATTTCCATTAAACCCTACTAGTTAGAAAGCATGTGTTATGCACGTGAGTTTTTTAAATTTGAGTTGATGTAGATACAAAATGTGTGGAGGTGATTTTAATTTGGTAGCTCCAACTGAAATATGTGTGGTTGAAATTAATTTGAGTGGGTTGATCGTCCACATTGAGCACAATCCCAACTCTTTGGTTACAGGATATATTTATAGATATATCTATGTGTAGCTGGAAAAGTGAAACTTACAGTCCTTTGTCCAGGAATAATTCGAGACACAGAAGCTAACTTAAGATTCCTTTCCTTCTTATGCGAAAACCAGATCAAAGTCGTTTCGTCCTGTAGAAAAGTTGAGATTAGGATAAATTAAAATATCTAGAAAAATAACATCACACTAAATATCATTAAGTAATCTTACTGAGTTAAAATATACCTAAAAATGAATCTAATTCCTTACAGCATATCTATAACCATGAATTTCCGAGTTTGTGAAAACTGAAATTTAAAGGATTGCATCTCTTACTTTCAGTCAAGACATCGCTCTATTCCTTCTCATTCTGTGATGCAGATAGCGAGAAGAAGAAGGCGATCATGAAGATTCTGGTTAGCCTTCACAAATTAAAATCCCCTTTTGCTTCCTTTCTTTTTTTGTTTGGAAGGAATTATAAATGATGATTTATCTTAATTTTATCATAGATCTGAATGAATGTTGTCTTTCTATTGTTTTTAATTCAGATATATTTCTGTTCAACCAGATTGATGAGATTACATTTTTCCTTCTCTTTTAGGAACTATTGAAGATCTGTATCAGCCGCTTTTTGTTGGATTTCCGCCGAAACTTAACCGGAACTTCAAGTTTCAACCAAAACTCATCAAAACCGATTTTAGTGGGATGCAATACCCTATCCCATTAAAAGCGGCCGATCCTCCTGACATCGATGTGTATCAGGAAAAACCTAAAACCTTGGCTAATAATTGTTTAGACAATCATCTGTTAGACTAGGGTGAGGTGAAGAAGAAGAAGAAGACTTAGTCTATCGTTTGTTAAGCTCTCTTAACTTCCAATCATCCTCTTCATAGGAAGGGATACAAAAAAGGGTGAGGGGGCAAAGAAGAAGAAGAAAGGACAAGTGTGTATGTGTGAGAGAGAGAGCCCATAGGCGAACCCATTATATATATATATATATATATATAGGGTAAAAGGGATATGAGCAACTTGCTCATTTAGTAAATGAGCAATTGATTATGTGGCATGCATGTGATACATTGGACAACTAACACTTTTAAGAATTTTCCAACCACATGTGTGCCAAATCATCAATTGCTTATTTACTAAATTTGCAAGTTGCTCATACCCCTTTTTCCCATATATATATATATATATATATATATATATATATATATATATATATATGGGGGTGATCAGGTGCGAACGGTTTGTGCCTAGTCACGTGCAAACTTGCACCCTCAGCCGTCGGATTATGATCATGATCGGACGGCTGCGCGGTGAATTCACACGCGATCAAGTTCGAACTGGTTCGCGCATGATCGTCATTATATACTTATAGGGAAGTAATCTGGTGAATAGTTCTCATGATAAGTTTCGTAAGAACTCCATATTTAGTTATCACATGGATCAGCTGAACCATTCATAATTAACATGACTAAATTAGTTTTAAATGTAAAATCAAGTCATTTGAAATTCATTTGTCCATGCATCATGTCGTGATAAAAATAATGGGAAAAAAAATGTTCTCGATCTAGTGCATCTTCGCTTCGTTCTCTTGCATCTAGGGTTTGGATGTTTGAAAAGAAAGTGAGAAGATGAGAAAAGCAGCAAATGTTTTAAAGATTAAAGAAAGGGAAAATTGGACATTTCACAATTAGGCTTAAACGAAATATTTAACACTTATCGGTGGATGTGGTTTAGTGAGCGAAAAGTAATGTTAGGGTACCTTGATTTAAAAGGGAAAGGTTACGGGGGGGTCTTGATTTTTCCCATATTTTAAAACTAATTTAGTCATGTAGATCAAAATTAATGGTTCGAATCTTTCAACTAATGTCCCAAAAAAAGTTCTCACTATATATATATATATATATATATATATATATGGAATTTTCTAAAATAATAATTGAAGTAGGTACCGTAATAACGTGGGGATATGTTTTTTTTACAAGTTTCCTACTTGTCTGACAGAACAAGGCTTCCAAGTACTAAGTATGCATGATTCGCAGAAGATGGTTTATGTACACATTAATTTGTGCTCAACAAAAAATGTAACTTACACTTGAAACTCTGAATGGGCAAACCTTTGGCTTTCCTTTACGACTATATTTAATTAGCTGGGATCCTTTCTTCAATGCAAGAAGGGCCTTCAAATTAGACAATCAAACAGTTGAATGAGTAAAGAAACTCCAATAATAAAGAACATACTCGAAGGTGGCTGGTACTTGTTTTTCATCCAGACGACAATAAAAGATTCTAGTAACTCAAGTGGGTACAGGCTATCATATTTTTTACCATTCATAGATCACTAGATTCTATATAATAAAAGCAGGATAATGATTTTAACTTAGTGAAGGTCAAGTTAAATCTTAGTAGCATCCATTTGGTTGCTTGCATCATAGATCTGCATGATTCTAATATTTAAGAATTTAAGAATCACTGATTTGCAGCTACAAAATATGTTATTGGTCCTTTGAAATCATGATAATTGAATTTCATTTACAGATAAACAACTCCCAATATGGCAAGCAACATCATGTGATATCTTTTAATAATGATAGATTTATCACACATTTTAAAAAGAGATTCCAGTATAATAGAATATGTAACCGACAAAAATAGGTTTAGTTACAGACCAATCAATTATAACAACGAAATGAATGTATTAGCCTCAAAATACGTATTTAGAAATCCTCTATTTGCAATTGTCACCAAACAAATCAACCATTACATAGTATTTTATCAGTGTTTTAAATATCATCCGTTACAGCGGTTATACTGCCTGTTACAACGGTTTGGACAAACTAACTTTACTGATACTAGTGTTCAAACCTGATTCAACATCGGGTGTTATAAAAGGAAAAACACCACAGACCTTTGGCATAGGGTTCAAACCCAAACCCAATTGGACCATAGTTCACCATATTCAAGGAAATAAAGGATAAAATTAGCTATAAAAACTTGCATTCTCTTATCGTTATTACTTCCTCTCCCAAAAATTCAGCACAGAATTACTCCTATTGTTTTTATTTATTGTGCACTCAAAGAGGAGATGTGGACTAAGGGCTTTTATTTATTGAACATGTAATAAGAGATTCACTCTTAATCTCAACTTATTATGGTAATGAGTTTGTAATTGTACATTCGAGATAGATGAGAAACTGAAACTAATTATGATGGAGAAAGCACAAAGAACACACCATATTCATTCAAAACTCTTCGACTCATTCTCTACAAAATTACAAATTCAATTTTATATTCACTATGTCAGTTCTTTATCAAGCTAATTGCTTCGAAGAGTGTATATATACAAATAAAAATAAATAAATATCCCCATAGTTAGTTAATAATAAGTTAAAACATTATTCTAAAGTAGGAAGAGCAAATTGCTTTCGATAGAGAAAGAGACCTTTCAACTCATCTTCAAGTTTCTTCCGAATAATTCTTATCATTAAATCTTTAATATGTAGCTATCAAGGTTACGAAAAACGAAAATGGGATCAAAACGCTCAGGCACCGCTATGTTTTTTTCGGTTTAAATGGGGTTAAACGGAAAAAAAACGAATTTAATTTTTCATATAACAATATTTTAGGCATAGTAAAAATGAAGGATAAAATATAGAAAAATCAGAAATAAAGAGAAGAAACATGGAAAATGTCAGATATTAAAGATTTCATCACTGATGTATCATTGTATCATATGCACAAATAATAAGAAATTTACAATATCTCAAGTAATAACGGGTCAGAATCACTATATAGTAAGATGTCAAGTTATAATAGAATTATTTCATAAAAGTTCAAAACCAAGCCCAAAACAATTTAAGAATAAACCCCTTTAAACCCTGAACCAACTTAATACCCGTTTAACCCATTTTTACCCCTTTTTCCACCAAAATAGAGGGATCCGTAAAAAATCACCATTAAAATGGGGTTTCACCCTTTTTTAGAACCATGATAGCTATCTTTCTTGATGTAAATATTTCATGTAGGCGATTACATATTTCGGTTATAACTATTATTACTTGCATTTAGTTCTTTGTATTTGTAATATATAATGTTAAAGGTCATCTAAATCACATTTAGTATATAAATTTTCAATATGTTAACCCGATATTTTTTAAATATTGTCGATATATCACCGATATCCGGTACCCGATATGAAAATTTTCCTTCTGATACGATTGCAATATCCGATATTTTAAAACATTGGTATTGTAGTTTGTGCTATATACCCAAAAAACAAAAAAAAAGAAAAGAAAAAGAAAAGAAAAAGAAAAAAAATCTACTACACTAGAATGTCCGTTAACTATGAGCTGTGAAAACAAAACTCCGAGGTCCTATTTGGAAACAGTAGTGTGAAGGCATCTAAGGTACCTTCGTTATTCGACGGATGGTCTATTTCAGTACTTCTCTGGAATTAACAAACCTTCAAGCATTTTAACTTCTTGGTCCCAAAGAGGTATCTCAACTCCCGAAGGAAAAGAGAAAGAAAAAGAGTTATTTTCTACCTATATGTATTTTTAAAGTGTAGATAGAAGCATGATGCTATAGATTGCATAAACATATATTGTAGGTACCCTAACTTTGTTTCCAAGCAGGACCAAAATTGCTACAACAAAATTTGCCAACTTTAATTCAGAATGTAGTACTACTACCAGAAAGGTTATAAACATAGTTTTATTTTGTTCATACATTGATGAATCACACCAAGATAGCTAAGTAAAGTTAGCTTCAACGATCTAAAATGCTATAGTAAGTATATGGAAAAGATGCATTGATGTAGGCCAACCCAGTATTACTCGGATCTCCCACCCCCATTCAAACCACGATCTAGGTTCGCGATCTAGATCTTTTAAACTAGCAATCCGCGTACAGTTTTTTTCATATCATCAAAATGAACACCTTTATTCATTAACCCATCACTTCTCGTTGAACTCTCCTCAATTCGTCATCGAGTTTACTTTTATATAACTCTTACACTTATCACTGCAAGTAACTGATGTACTTATAGTTTAATTTGTTAGAAGTTGAATTTCATAAAATAGGAAAATGCTAACAATATTTGTGAAGAATTACAAGTACAGGAAATAAAAGAACAAACCATACATTACAATACAGAGTCGAGATTAAGATCTCTGTTCTTAAAGCAAATTCGCCTCATAGTATGACGGTGGTTAACGAACTGCCTCCCAGGATACAATTGTATTACCTTTTCCTGAAGAGCAGCACCTTAGCTTCAGAGATCTCAGTGAACTGGTAGTTGTGTTGTACTTTCTCAGACTCTGACTCAGAGGAAGAAGAAGAAGATTCGGAATGTTGCAGAAAACTCTGTGTCCTGACAGACAAAAGTTACTGGTCTTATAGGGGAAGGGGAGTAACTGAAGGATCCATTACTCTGTAACAGCAGAGTAATGGTTCAAAAACGTAGCTGATGAGCCATTACTTTGCTGTTACAGAATAATGATTCCAGCAGTTACAGAATTTGAAAAGCCTCAACATTAACTGGAGAAAAATTAGGAGCGGGGCAAAAAAAAGCCAAGCCAGACCAAGCCGGAGCCGGGCCGAGCGCGCACGCTCGTGTGTGTGTTTGTTATTTTGGCTAGGTTCTCTCTCCACTATACGTTAGTGGTAATCCCAGGGCTACGCCCTTTAGTCCATTTCTTTAGCTTATATACTAGAGAAAATCTTTTCCATCTTCCGATGTGGGACTATTCATTCCAACTGTCCAAGTTAGTACATTTCGAGTACCCAACTTTGGACCTACATTTCTCATTCATACGGAAACTGTTTTTGGCAAGTGAGTACATTACGGAATAGTACTCAACGAGAGGAACGTGATCCAATCAATTTCCGATGCCGCCGGTGGCTGGAGCCCACCAGAATCCATGGGCGGATCTGGGCCCAAGCAGCCCAAGCAATTGCTTTGGGCCCCCAATTTTATAGGGCCCCATATTTTTTAAGTATTTACAATGTTAAAAAGGTAAAATGTAATATTTTGTGGCATAATTACGTTATATTAATAGTTGCCCTATTAGCTTAGTTGGTTAGAGTGTTTTGTTAGTAATGTGAAAGTTGCAGGTTCAAAACTTGCATGAGCCAATTAATTTTTCAATCATTTTTATTTTTAAAACTAATTATTTTTCACATAGCCATACATGTCATAACCATTTTATGAATTTAATATTATTTTTTACTTAGCCCATGTATGTCACTCTATGATATTTTTTCAATGTTCTATGGTATATCATATATATCTGTTTATGATAAATTTCTAACCAAATTTTCAAGTGCATATGGTTATTCTACATTTTAAGCTTCTAACTAGTATTCTCATATACATATAATCATCATCATTTTATTCTGATCGTGCGCTCTAATATATCATATTTACCTCTTTGAGATAACATATTTCGTTTTTGTTGTTAGAGTTTGTCCGAGTTCCTTTTGGCCACGAGGCATTTCATATAAAAAAACGTATGTTATCAATTAACTTTTTTTTGGAAGCATATATAAATTTGTTTTCATTTATATAGTTTGGTCTCCAATGCTCCAAATTTGTTTGCATTTAAATAATTGTCATTATTATTTTGTCAACTTGCAAAAGCTCCCATTTGAGAATTTGCTTAGGGCCCCCTAAAACTCTGATACGCCCCTGCCGGAATCCGACCC
This sequence comes from Hemerocallis citrina, assembly GCA_017893485.1. NCBI lineage: Eukaryota > Viridiplantae > Streptophyta > Magnoliopsida > Asparagales > Asphodelaceae > Hemerocallis > Hemerocallis citrina. The sequence continues at coordinate 23,033 of JACEHZ010000251.1, forward strand.
GGAAAATATGCAAAAACTTTTCCCAACATAATTTTCCATCTACCTGCATTATATATTACTCGAATGAGTGCTCCAACTCATCCTACCCCTTCGTACCACGTACTACTAAAGACATCATACCGTGACCCTTACCAACCAAAACGTAATAATGCGAACGAACCTAGTCTAACACTAGGCTGGCCTACATCCTATAAGCTATTTACTATATAAATATAATCTTTGAGATAGAGCCATTGTTGGAAAACACACAAAAAGGGCATGGAGTAATTATCACAACTAGCCACATTTTTCGATTTTGAAGATGGGGGGGGGGGGGGGGGGGGGGGAAGGGGTACCTGCTCGATGTCGCGATCAGGATGCCCATGATTATGATCTGCCATTCCATCTCATCTGGGGATCCAACATCAAATCAATGATGATGATGATGACGATCAACAAACCCTCCGCGGATTTGGCTCGGGATTCCATCGATAATGACCCTCCTTCCCTCTCATCAATTTAACACCTTCTTCCTGTTCCCTTCTCACACAATAAGAACGCAATTTCCAGATCAAATTTCAACCTACATACATTATCGTTTATTAGCATATATGTACTTTGATGCTCTTCGAAGAACACAGAATCGAGAGAGTTGAAACCCACGAGAACGGAAGAGTTGTCGTCGGTGCAAAACCTCGCCGTCGACGCATCCGATCGGAGCGGCGGAGAATTTCTGTTTGATTTTCGGAAGAACGAGAGAGAGAGAGAGAGAGGAATTTTTTTGGTTGTCTAGTAGGAAAGGGAAAAGCGGGGAAACTAGCTCAACTATAATTCATCAATCAATTAATTAATTAATTAACGTATAGTATAATGGCACGCCGTTCAAAGCAAATCTAAACTAGATGGCTACACTCGATGCTTTATTTTTAATCTTTATTATTACGAGTAAATACACATGCAATGCACGTATGAACAATATTTTTTTATATTCTATTTATCTATATTATAATGGAAGAAGCACGTGCGGAACACGTAAAATAATAGACTGATATTCACTGTTCATGATCCTTCTCCCACGAGGCAGGTGCAGAGAGAGAGGGAGATGAAGAAGGTAGGGTTTTTGGTTTTTTTGAGATATAGGAAAAGAGTAATAAATTTGAACGTGTACTGTACGTATTTCATTGGTTTATATTGTAGAGTTTAATTAAACGTGCATTGCACTGGTTGGGATATGGACAAATTACACTAAGGCCTTCTCCCATTATAGTAGTAGAGATTATTACTATTAGCCCATCAAATCTATCTATTTCTATCTATTTCTATTATAAAAGCCACAAAAAAATCGTCCATAGACGATCTCAATCATCAATTTTTACAACTCGATCTTAACCATTCATTTAAACATCATCTGAACCATAGAACTGGCATGATCATCTTAATCCTGGCTGTTAAATTTTCACATCATCATCTTAATCCCTGCATTCATATCACCCAAAGAATCCCGATCGAAACCCTCAAATCAAACTCAAATTGAAAAACCTAAATCCAAAATTTATCACGTTCTCAATTGAAACCCTACATCCTCGCATCATCCTTCTCCTCTCTCAAACCCTTTCCCCAACCCCGTCAACGGCACGTTCCTTCAATTTCGTCCTCTCAATACGCCCTCAACACCGACACTTCCCTATTCGTCTCGCTCTCCACTATATCGTCATCGTCTTCCAGATGTAAAGAGGAGATGTCGTTGGAAGTGGAATGGGGGTAAGGGTTGGGGTTAGGGTTTGGGAGGGGTCGGTGCAGGGTTGGCATTCGGGTCATCCGAGCCGGGTCGGGTCAGACCCGCCCGGGTTAAAGGTTGACATGGGCGGGTTCGGGTCGGGTCGGAAGCTTAACCGGGCCGGGTCGAAGAGATGAAATCGCGACCTGCCCAACTTGTGAACCCTTTCGGGTCCAACCCGGGTCAGTTCGGGTCGGGTCGCGAGAAAGCCCGGTTAGAGAGTGAACTTATTTTTTTTTTACTTAAAAAATAAATAAAAAATAATTAATAAACATTAAAAATCGTAACAATAAAAATAAGATTGAAAGAGTGAAATTGCCCAAAAAATGATATATTATTCATATGATTTCAAGTTATACAAGTTTCACAATTTGTAATGAGAAATAAAGATTTCACAAATTTGTTGTATACACTAACAAATTTCTTATATACAATTTCAATTTACTTAAATTTTCCTAATTTGAATTTTGAAATAATAAGCAAAGATTTAATACAATTTTTTTATCTATTTACAATTGTCTTCAATTTGATGGCCTTCAATTTGTTGTTGTTGACTTGTTGTTGTTGGTCTTAAATTCTTCATTTTGGTTGCTATTGATGTTGTTGTTGTTGTTGTTCCGGCGAGTTGCTCTCACTTGTGAATGTAGATAATGCTTTCCCTTGTGTTCTATCTTCAGTCTTCAGCCAGTCTTCTGTGCAAAAGAGCATCTCTAACGAGTCGGGCTTTAAGCGATTCCTGTAATCAGTTAGAACTCTGCCACTTGAAGAAAATGCGCTTTCAGAAGTAACTGTAGAGACAGGAGCAGTTAGTAGATCTTTAGCTATATATTTAAGAATACTATAAGTGTGTTCATGGTCTTTCCACCATTATAAAATATCTAATGAAGAAATAGAAGACTCAGAATCTTATTGGTTATACCAATTTAATTCATTTGGTTGATTAGTCCTAGATTTTTTGGATTGAATTTGTGCAAGTAAATTAAATGTTCAATCATCAAATTTACTCTTATCCTTACCTTTAGATGTAGCAGAAGAAGAACTAACTACAGAAGTTGTACTACTAGAAGCAAAAGATCTATCATAATAATCATACAAGTTATTTAATGTAGATTCAAATTTAACTAAAAAAGAAGCGCAATCAATTTCTTTTTCTACATCCACCCCAAGTAATGCAAAAAACATTTCCATCAAACTCTTCGTACCTTCTAATTTGATACAAGGATCCATAACGGTAGCAACACAAAACAACATAGGAGGAGGATTAAAATACTTCAAAAAAAATTTGTAAGCAGGTTTTTACAATATCACCAACAAAAGCATCATTTAACATTTCGTTAAAAGTTTGCATCATAGTAACTATAGAAATAAAAATGCTACTAGAAGTAGATTCATATGATTTTGAAAATTTTAAAGTTGCGGTTTTAAAAGGTTCTAAAAATTTCAACAAAGATTCGGCAAAAAACTAATCGGGGGGAGTCATTTCAAAATTTGGCATATTTTTTGCGATACAAAAATTATTTATACATGTTTTATATTCGGTAACAACATATAGTAAATCAAAAGTAGAGTTCCATCAGTGTTTGACATCCTTTGGAAATTTTCTAAAAGGTACATTTGAAATCCTACACCAATTTTTTCATTCTTAAAATACGGTGCCACTTAATGCAATAAAATGTACACAATTTCTAATTTTAACTGTATATGGATTGGCTATTTTTAATGCATCTTGAACACATAAATTTAAAATATGATATGCACATCTAACATGAAAAATATTGTCAGATAGAGGGTTTAATGCGGATTTTAAAATACTAATTGATGCATTGTTGTTAGATGCATTATCAAAACTAATACACATAATTTTATCGCGAATATGAAAAACATCACAAATTTCTAAACTACGGTTTGCTATTTTAACGCCACTATGGGGATAGGGCAACGTGGCAAGTGATATGATTCTTTTTTGAAGAATCCAATCATTGTCGATCCAATGACAGGTTATTCCCATCATTGAAATATTGTTGCAACTCGTCAATTCGAAGTTAAACTAACTCTACAAGTTAAACTCTATAAAATTGCAATCAAAGCGTCCTTCATTTCATTGTACATTTTAAAACAATCCGATTTGCAAGTATTTCTCGGGATTCTTTTAAAATGAGGGTTTAAGGCCGTTTGATTAAAATTTTCCAAATCCCTACTCTCGGGATAGGAAAATGGTAACTCTTCCTTTATTACTATTCGGGCTATTTCCCGACGAACAAGATCGGGATCATAAGGGTGACTATCAACTAGACCGGTCCTAGGGTAAATTTTTTGTTGGCCGGGTAGGTCAACAAGAAGATCTTTATGAACATTTAGAATGTGTCGCTTAATTGTGCCCGTGTCATCTCCCCTCTTGAATTTGTATTGCATAGAACATGTTTTATAAAACTTTCAAACATATATCCGGAGTTTCTTCGTCCGGGATAAAATCGTAAAATTTATGCCATTCACTACTTTCCCCTCTACTTTTCCTACCACTAGGGGGTTGTGTTGTTTCGGTTGGTTGTTGTTGCTCTTCTTCTTCTAATTGTATGTCTCCTACAACTCATCGTGTGTATCCCATTGTTGGGTAGAAGGATCATGATACTCTTTCGGCGGGCTCACTATGTGGGACAATTGGTGGCCTACGGGAAGTGCCGGTGGAATCTTGCCCACTTTGGCTATGACCGCTACCGCGTGATCTGGACATATTTATATGTAGTAGTATATGTAAAAAAAAACTACACAATGTAGGGGTGATAAGTTACAAAAAAAATCTAGAAAACAAAAGGGTTGTGAGAGAGAAGATCAAAAAACCAACAAACAAACAAGATACCAAAAATTATAACTACAAAAATAATAAAAATTGAAGAAGTGGGATATGAAATTTTGATACTGTTCACCGTGGATACGCGTATATAAAAAAACCCATGAAAATAAGAATAGAAGTAGAAGTAGAAACCCGGAATTGAAGACTCGAGGAAAGCTTGGAGGAGAGTAGAAGACTTGATCACTTGGAGTTGGAGGAGAGTTGACGACTTGATCACTTGGAGTTGGAGGAGAGTTGAAGACTTGAAGACGTTGTTGAATTTTGACTTCGATACGATCGGAATTTGATCGTGTATATGACTTACTAGCTTGTTTGTTCAATTGTTCACAAATTGAAATAAATTGAGTAATAAAAGTAGAGAGAGTAAGAGAGTAAGGTGTGAATTTTTTGTTTGAGTTTTGGGGTATTTATAGGGTAAAAATAAACACAAAAAAACACCAAAAAACGGCTAAAAGATCCGTTCAATGGCTTTGTGCTACAGTATCCGTCCGTTGGACCCGCGGGTCAACGGTCGCCCCGGAGCGGGTCGAACGTTTGACCCGTTCGGGTCAAACGGTTTGCAACCCGTGGGTCGACCCGTGGGTTGGCGAGCGGGTTGGGTCTTTTTTCACAGGTTACCGGGCCGGGTTGAGCGGGTTGGATTCGTTATTTTAGCGACCCGGGTTGACCCGTTAACGTTAACGGGTTCGACCCGAACCTGAACTGTGGTTTCGCAGGCCGGGTTAAACGAGCGGGTCGCGGGTCGACCCGACCCGTTTGCCATCCCTAGGGCAGTGGTAACGAATTTGGGTACAGATGGGGGGAGGTAATGGGTTCAGATCCGGAATCGGAGTAAAAGGAGGTTGAATTCGGGTTCAGAGTCGAAGGTAAGCATGTATTCATCTTTGCTCTGTTGATAAATTGTGGTTTCGTAGTTGCTTTATTGTCGCAACAATGAGTAATAGTGTTCCTCCCTACATGAAATTTAAGGTATTATTTCAACTCATGATACAGAATAATTCCTCCCCACCAAATAATAGTGTTCAGAAGGTTGGTGCAATGAATAATAGTGTTCAGATATGGTGATGGTTATGATTTACAATGTTTGTTTATTATTACACCATACAAAAATGTATTGTTTCCTTTGTTCTGGAAAGAAATTCTATCAATAATGAGCAAGAAGTGGCGTTGCGCGGAACCATTAATTCTTCACCATCTTTTGTGGATCAAGATAAGGAAATGATGATGGATATGTTATGCATTGATCAGGTTAGTTAATTGAATTCTTAAGTTTTGAGATAAATTTTAGCTTGACTTATAAGGCTAAACTATATTTAGTTGAATGTATCAAATGGGTATATATAACTAACCCAAAATTATGAATAAATTCAGTTGTTGTAGATAATTTCTCAGGATTTGTTCTGAAGCAGTAGACTCTGATGTTGCCATGCAAGTTGCTGCCGATTTGAGTTAGACACGACAATGAATAAATTGTGCTTCTTTGATTACTTCATTTACGAGAGACCAAGTTAGCGTAAATCAGATATGTAGCTGAGCAACAAAATGGTTTGTTTTTAACCACTCTTTAGGCTTAAATTCTACTTTAATCAGTTAAATGAGTTGAAAGAGCCTCAAGAAGTATACACTCCTAAGAATTAACTTAACAAGGACATAGATTAGTTAGATCACTCTGAGCAGGTCCATCACAAGGTTTCTTTCGACAAAATTCTATAATGTTTTTCTCTTTTCTTTATTTTTCAGTCAAATGGTGGTATAACCCCATGATTGAGGTTGATTATAGAGGTGTCCTGCAACATGTTGTAACAATATGTATTGCTGTTTTGTTGTTTTGTTGTTCCCAAAAGCTTTTAAGGCCAATTGATAAAGATAAAATAAGGGCAGGAGTTCTTTTAGTTTATTTGTGAACTTATGTGAACTTAGAGTTACTTGAACTGTGTAAAGTACTTTTTGGAATATTCCAAAACTTGTTGATTATTTATTTTTATGATTCCTGGCAAGAATTTGATCGCCAAGTAGTGGTGGTAGTTCTTGATGTTGTTGCTGATGTTGTTATAGTAGTGGCAGTGTAGATATATACTAGTCTTTATGTTTAATAAATAACAGATGTTCATTCAATTCAAACTACGTTTCGTTAGACCTTTTTTCGCATGATAGAGAAACTAGAGATGGAGACATGGGAATGGATGATTTTTGAGGATTTAAAATGTTGCGGTTTGTGTGGGTGGGCTGAAATTTCTTTCGACAAACCCCCAAGTTTTTGTTCAGAATGTGGTCACTGCATACGGAAAGGAAGATACTATACAAAGTCCATTGTTGATTTAACAAATGACAGACGTGTTGAATTGATATGTAAAACATGCCACAAAAAATGGTACAATTCCACCAATTCCACCACACCTGTTATGTTCGAGAAGATGGAAAACTCAGCAATGAACTGGTTAGTTTCTGTTTCCCTCTTTTGCTCTCATTCCATTCTATTATTGGTTTTGGTCTCATTTTCCCCCTTTTTATGATGAACTGCCTAGTGGGTGCAATGTGATAAATGCGAGAAATGGCTACATCAGACATGTGCTCGTTTCGGTGATAAAAAGAACCACGGTGATCAAGCTGGATACACTTGCTCAAACTGTCACTTATGCGAAATTGAAAGCAGAAATCATCAGAGCTCGGCAAAGAGCAATTTCTTTGAGGCAAAGCAGTTGCCACGAACTGAGCTTAGTGACCATATAGAACAAAGACTTTTGAGGTGGTTAGAGGAGGACAGGAAGAAGATAGAAAATTATTTGGGGAAAAATATCAATGAGGTAATTCAAGATACTTGTTATGTATGTATACCAGTTATGGTATGTATTTATATACTATATTATATGTTTAAAGTACAATGTATAATTAGATATTATACTTACCAAATATGTAGTTGTTCTGTTTGTATAGCCTCTCAAAGGGTGCCATTGAAGAGAATTCTCTTTTTCCATAATAAAAGATGTTTTTTTTTCCTAACACGCAGGTGGAAAGGGAAGAAGATCTGATTTTCCGTGTTTCATCTGTTACTAAGAAAGTGAAAGTGATGGATTCACTCCGCAAAGAATTTCTAAAAGATAACAATTATCCAGAAGAGTTGAATACCAAAATGTTTGTCAGATACATTGTGAGAAATAACTTTGGTTTTCCATTGCCTTGGGTAGGATAACAATTAACAAAGCTGTTTAGGATGCCTCTACATTCGCCTGCTAACCTGCGTTTCTAGGATATCCTATATACATCCATATACCTCCAGTTACCTCATTTTTCAAAATGGGGCCTAAACATTGGTAGAGGCGTCATGATTCTCAGTGTAGGTTGTACAATTATAGAATCGTAGCTTTGTTTCCCAAACAAGGCCTTCGGAGATCATAATTGCCCTCTACATTTTTCATTTGAATTATTTTCTGTCGGTGTTTTTGTGCTCTGGAATATAACTAAAAATTGGGGGTTGAAGACCTAGGTAGTTCATAGATTCCACAAGAGTGAAATTATTCACTTTAACCATAGTTAAGAAAGAGATGTTTTACGAAGGATAAACTTACATGAATTTATGTGCTTTCTGCTGCATAGATTAGTGCTTCTCATTAATATATATAGTTGAAATAAATATATTTTAAGTTAATTACTTATGCAAAACATATCACTATATATGTTACATGCTTGTTTATAGTATATTTTAAAATATTGAAATTAAATATACTTTTGTTGTAATTTTGGATTATATGTGCCTTGATGCTTCTTCCTCCACAATGTACTTAAAGGAAGGAAAACATCTCATATTTAAATTATCCTAATTCCTAAACTGTAACAATAACAGTAAGATGGACAACGGCATATAAGACATGTTTGATTCAATGCAAATTCTCATTTGTTGAGATATCTTCAAAATTTCCTTATGGACCACCTACCAAAATTCTAACTTTCAAAGTTGCAATTTTCTCCCAAACATGCTGATAGCAAGGGCTGATCGTACCCCCCTGAAGTACGACTTTTTGTTATCTGTAGATTTGTATGGGATTGAATATTTTCTCAATTTTTAACCCATCCTATTTAAGGAATGGGTACTTTAATTTCCCAGTTTACTATTACTCGAAGTGAATTTCATAGATTATCTCAAATCATGTTAATCACACACTTTGAGGTGATACTGATACACTTTATCATGTGATTTAGTCACAAATGAATATAGTCATTCACAATTTGAACCTTTACTTAACTGCTTTATGATGCTATACTTTCAGGAATTACAAATGATGACAAAGACCCAAGTGTTGATACCTTTTGTCATACAACATTTCATATACTCGAGCGTCTTGGTGTTCCTAAAGAAGTTGAAAATTCAAAGCCGGGGGGCTCCTTGTGACGGCAGAGAGGTCATTCTAGGAGTTCCAACTCTATCTACCTTATCTGTAAGTTTCACCTGCATAACTGCATTTGATATACACCAATTCCAAATGTGTGTTTTCTTTAATTTTATTAAAATAGGTTAATAACAAATTCAACTATTTATGCAGGCAGTTACATGGATAGACCCAGGGAAGTTTAAAACAATTTGAGGGGTAACATTCACTATGAAGGTATGAGTTGATTTTGATAATCGGATGATGTATGCTGCTCGTGGTGTTTTTAACAGCTTCCTTCCTGATGTTCGCATAGAGAAGGACCATAGATCTTTATTGTCTACTGGTAGGTAAATTTCACCTGCCATCCGATGGCTCATCTGTTTATTTGTTCATTCAATAAGGTAATGCAATGTGAATAATGCATTGAGATATTACTCAATGCCAATTTTGAAATGTGATACGATTCCATTTCCTCCTTTATCTTATATTGAATTTGGTTCATGTTTACTTGCTGCATAGATGTCGTAGTTGTACTTTTATGTAGTTTCAAGAATTTGTGATCTACGTCTTCATATACACATTTTGAGAAAGTAACTTCAAGATCATTATGGATGATGTGGGAAAAGAGTAACAACTAACATGTATGTAGGGATAGTCCATGTAACCCTCATTCCCGATAATAAGTATTTTTCATGTATTTTCTATAATTTGATTTTTAATAAAGTTATTTTGTGCTAAATTCATTTCGGATTTTATTTAAGTATTTTCTAATAAAAAATCTTATTATTTCCAATGATGGTGTATTTTAAACTTGTTTTATAATCTTAATTTATCGGTTAATTATATTTTGGCCCAAATCAAATATATTATTATTTTTGGATTATTTTAATAAATTGTTAAACCGAATATTAAATTGTTATATATATCTACTTTTATTATTAATTGTTATTTCTTGATTATTCAATTAAAGTTCATTTATTAAATTATTTTATTTTCGTACTTGATCAAATTTTCGTGGCGAATTCCAAGTTATTTCCAAGCTAATTTATATTCTTCCCATTTGTATTAATTATTTATTTATTTGGATTTAAATTTTTGTTCATGAAATTTCCGTTCTCCTTGATTGAGCTTTTCTTGTTGAACCTATTATCTTTTATTTTATTGTGGGTATTTTGGTTGAACCCTATTGATTTTGATCTATCTCTTAATTGAACCCTAAAACCCAACTTCAATTGTTCTTCACCCAAATTTGCTGTTATTGGACCCTAACGCCAACCCAGTACCCTAATTGTACCCATATACAATTTTGAGCCCTAGCCGCTTATTCTCTCTCCTCTTACTCTCTCTCCTCCCGTTCTCTCTCCCTATCACTGTTTCCCGCCCAAATTGCACCAAAACCCATCCCCTTCTCCGTTCACCTTCTCCAGCGAGCCCATCCCCCTCCGGCAACCCCCCCTCTCATCGCCGCCCTCTGCCAGCGCCGCCAGCACACCCCCGAACCACCAGGCCGAACCCCATTCTCCTTCTTCCCTCTCCTCGACATCACAGCCAAAACCCACCTGCCCCTCCCCTTGCTCCTGTTCCCGATCGACGGTGCGCCACCTCCCGTCGCCGCATTGATCCCCGCGCCGCCGTCCTAGAAGCTCGACACCCCCCCAACCACTGTCGAGCTTCGTTGGCCAGATCCCGAAGCCCTCTTCTTTAGTGATGTATTGCACTTGCTGATAATTGTTTTATAGTTGTTGCCTTGTGTTGATGCTCTTTTATTGCACGTATATTGCATATGTGATTGTGTGTTCGTGGGCTCATTGCTCTGAGATTCTCATCTCGTTATTCTTGGTAGTAAAATTCACCGTTTATAAGACAAGTCCTCTTGAATTACTAATTGTATCAAATTCAAGTTTTGTTGAAACTCTTGCAAGTAGATCTCTTTGTTATCGTATTATCCATTGTTTATCTCTTCGTTGGGTTTATTGAGGGTTTACACGAGCTAACCCCAATACTCTTGACATCGTGCCAATTTGACTCCAAAAATATTGAATCTTGCATACATCATATAGTATGGACAATAGAGTTACACATACAGTCACGACACAAATAAATTATTGTAGAGACAATTGATAGCTTGTATGTTGTTTGATTGATTGATGATTGATTGATGATAAATTGATGTATGAGCGTGTTCTAGTTTTAATTATCATGTTTTGACACCAATCATGCTGATTATACAATTTATTAACTAAAGAATCGATACCCATCATGTATAATTAATTTATTTTTAGAAAAATTACCCAAAATCCTGTATATGCTTGCTGACCTGAATATTGACCGTTGTTTTTGATCCAGTAAATGACCTCAAATTAAATTACTTTCAGAACAAGAATTGTAGCCTCATCTTTTTAGTTTCCAGAACATCTTGAATTTTTGAATTTTGAGTTTTGTAGCGAAAGTTATGCCCGTTTTACTACAGCTATGTTTTTATTTTCAGAATTATACTTTTCAGATTTTCTTGAATTAATTATTCCTATATCGTATATTGCATGAATTGATGTATGAATGTCGCATTGCATGATCCTAATGAGTTATTGTCATCAATCTAATTGTCTTCTTTCATGTTACCAACCTATTGTTCCCCTAATGATACTATTGTTCATCTCATGTCTCCAATTGCATGTTGTATTGTTGCATCGATAAATAATTAACAAGCCGGAGTTTAAAGGATTAACTATAGTAGTTGATGATATGAGGACTGTACTCGGATGATGGCCTGTGTTATTACTGTTATCGTCATCATGTAAGGATATGAGGACTGTACTCGGATGATGGCCCGTGTTATTATTGTTATTGTCATCGTGTAAGAAATTACACATGGCCCGTGTTATATTGTTATCGTCATCATACCCAATACATGATCTATAGAATCTTCCACTTAAGTCTAAAACGACATTGATTGTATGAATCGAACCTGTAGTGTGGAATGCAGTAGTACATGCATTAGTTAGGATAAAAATAATTAATAGACTTAAGGATCACACAACATCGACACTGCATATTGTTTCTCATTGTTCCTATTGATATCGAATTGATCATTGATTACCGTTACCGAGTATTGCATCATTGTTTAAAGCCATTGCATCGATTATCATGATTATTGTCCCATATTATTGATTCCTATTGATCTATTGATTCATTGTTATACCGTCATTCCATTGTTCCCTGCTTTCTTTACTTGCTGTCCAGGACTTGCTCTATGGACAATTTTTCTCCTCTTTTTAGATGAAGCGTTTACAGGTGCTGATGGAGAATTGCCTGCAGGAATTTGAGGACAGAGATTCTGAAGATTTAATGTTTTCTAGTTGCTTATTGTTTTATTGAACTATTGTTATTCCATTGTATTGGGCTTATGACCTGGATTTTGTTTTTGTTTCCAGCCATTGGATTATTATTATTGTATTTGGATATTTTTATAGATTCATTCTAAGTACTATTGTTCATGAGATTATTATTACTACCTGCGCATTTTTTCTGTATTGATCATATTGTTGAGTTAATCGAATAAACAGCTTATGAGTGACGTTAGCATTTGCTGGGCCAATGCTACGTGCTCGTATTCCGTATTTTTGGGAAGCAGGGCGTGACAGTCCAAATGGCATAGATTGACTCCATAAAGGAAGAATGTTGTTATTAATTTGACAGCGGATAACCTTGACGGAGCTGAACGGAGGAAGAGATCCATCTAACATAATATTTGAGATACGATAAAAAAAACAACAGCATAATATTTGAGATAAAGGCTTCATTGGTGTATAAAGGCTTTTGGTACCATTTTAGAAAATTATATGCAACAAGCAGCTTGCACTTGGTGCACGACAATTTTAAACTATATATATATATATATATATATATATATATATATATATATGTGTGTGTGTGTGTGTGTGTGTGTGTGTGGGAAATGCTCCATTGAAAACGGGTCTAGTTTTCACGGGTTGGAAAACACCAATCTGAGCCGTTGGATCGCTCATGATCGTGATCAGCGGCTCAGATCGAGCTCCCCATAACCCGTTTCAATTGATCAGCGGAGGGTTATTTTGGGAATTTCGTCCCAAATAACTCTTCGCTGAACAGATTCTAAAAAAATTGATATAACCTAGGTCGTTGTTGGGAACAACGGCCTAGGTTATAAAAAATTGAATTATAGGCCATTGTTTGGAACAACGGCCTTGTTCTAAATTTTTATAACCTAGGCCGGCTATAACAGCCTAGTTATAACCTAGGCTGTTAGTTGGGAACAACGGTCTAGGTTATAAAAATTTAGAACAAGGCCGTTGTTCCAAAAAGCGGCCTATAATTCAATTTTTTATAACCTAGGTCGTTGTTCATTTTTTTAGAGCGAATCAGACGAAGAGTTATTTGGGACAAAATTCCAAAATAACCCTCCGCCACTTAAGTGATAGTGGGTGATGGGCGGAGGCGATCTGAGCCGCTGATCACGATCAAAAGTGATCCAACGGCTCAGATTGGTGTTTTCCAACCCGTGAAAACCAACCCGTTTTCAATGAAGCATTTCCCTATATATATATATATATATATATATATATATATATATATATATATATATATATTGTAACACCCCGGATCCTCGTCATCGGACATCCGTGACACAACCAGAATCTTTGCCTTCAAATGCATCTCAATACAGTAAATAACACGGAAATTTAAAAACCTTTATTACCATCAGAGTAATAACATCAGCAGTTACAATATTAATTCATCCTTGAACAAGGAATACAAATTACGTAAACTTATTACAACTGATTACAAAAATATTCAAACCCTTCTTGCGAAGCTATCGACTGTCTTCCAGATCGACAATTGATTGGTCACTGCCGAAATCCTCCTGAGTGGTCTATCTGTCTCCCTGGGACTTGCCCTTTGGCTTGAGCCTTCTGCTGCGCGACTCTGATATTTCTGCACCCGCTTGAATGATAGGTATGTACACTACCGCTCCACTTGGATGCCCTGCTGGCCTGGCTTTCCTGCCCTCACGACCCGGTATCCGGTACCTAATTAAGTGGGCACGTCAGTAATTCCACTGACGCAATGCTGATAAGAAAAAAAATGATCTCCAACTATCACACCCACAATTCATCTTGAATGGAAAAGAACGTGTATCCTGGTTTTCTAGTGTTCGTGTATGCCATGACCTGAAGTCTATTACAAACACACAGTACATAATAGATGCACTTAATCTAATGTCAGCGAGACTCTGGACACACATGCATCCCATACTACATATATCCCAGATCAAGCCGTTTCTCTAGTTCAGGGATTCGAACCCTCGTCATGCAATGCTTCCTATTATCATACACTTCCTGTTCCTGATAGTACAACATGATTAAGGAGGTATATAAAAAGAAATAATCCGGGGAGCTACCCCGTTGTCACCAATAACTATCACCTCAGACCACCCTCAAAAGCTGTGACGAACTTACAGATATACAGCAGCATATCCATTGCGCAGAAGATCTATTATGATCCGTTCGTGTCCACAAACATAGAACATGACAGCCTCGAAGGTCTAAAACCTCCTATCCGCCAAGAAATCGACATCCTGTTCTTACCATGGTACTTCAGGAATCAACAGTACAAGATACGTACAGCAGCACGTATCCCTAATGACAGGAAGAGACGACCCCATGGTTATCACCTCCTAGTGCCAACTCTCAGAATGAGTCGGATTATAGGGAACCACCCCTAACACCGATTCGGTCTTTAAGCGAAACAATAAAAGAAAACCTAATCAATGCAGTTTACTGAAGACATGTTGTTACCCAATTCACACTCGGTGTCGATGAAACAATGTCGAGCCTGACTAGTCTGTCAAAATAACAATCATCACGGGAATCATATCTACTGATTCCTAATACCTTCACGGGTCATCGACCAATAACCTCGGCCCATGACCCTCAGCGAGCAGTCCAACGGCGCCCAAAGGGATGCAATATAATTCAAAGAAGGTAAGCACACACATAACCATCACTTCTTGACCATTGATAGACTCAGACATCGAGACACCAAACACAAATCGACCAGAGCTATCTCCCAACTCACTCATGTCCATCATGAGTACTAAGCACAGGAACTTGTCTAAGTTCCAGATGAAATGGTAAAAACATCTTTTGAAACTCAATAGCTCATGATCACCACACTGCAGTATGCAGAGGATTCCTCATTACTTGTCCAAATATAGGAATTCAAGAATAGCCGTAGCTGTGCCCCAAGCTACATTCATCGGAATCCAACAAAAACAAGTTTTCGAAAAGGTTAGGGGACTCTACCGCAATCCCCCTGTAACTCCTGTTTCCATTAATACGTATTTTTCAATATTTAAATCTTCAGTATCTTATAACTATTTTCCCTAATTAATTTTATTATTTAAACTATTTTTTGAACCCAATTGTTTATTATAAGCCCAAGTTTGCATTTTGATTTTATTTTATTTATATATTTAATCTGAGCCCAAAATTTAGCTCAATACCCTAATTGTTTTAATTAACTATTTTGAGCCCATTTATTGAAGCTCATTCTGATTATTGGATCTCTTTGGGATACCCATTATTAAAGCCCAAACCCAGTACCCATATTGTACAGATTTATCCTGTACCCCTACCCGTGTACAATTTCTTCACTCACCCACACTTTTCTAATCCCGTACTCTAACTCCTCCACCCCCACTTTGCAGACACATGTCTTCCCATCACCTCGTAACTACCCCCGCTGCTCATCGCCCTCCCCGTTGAAGCCTCTGTCGCTCCATCTTCTCGCTCCCATCCCGCTCGTCTTCTCCACCGCAAGCCGCCGCACTCGACCTCCGAGAACCCCTCCGCCTTCTCCTCCACCGTCGCTCGAGCCTCCCGCTCGACCAGCCCCTGTTTCCACTCGACTACTCCTCGTCGAAGCTCCCACTGTATCACTTCTCCCCCTCTTCTATCTCCCGAACAAAAGCAAAGAACCCAAAAGCAGAGAACCATTCCAACCTGTCTTCCTCCTCCTCCCTCTCGATGCCATCACCATCGGAGGACCCCTAGCTCCTCGTCTCCCTCAAGCCCGTCGCTACTCCTCTACCTCCCCGTCGCTCGAGCTCTGCTCGCCATTCCATCGCCTTCACCGCCGCTCGCCTTCATCCTCCTTCTTCTTCTGCTTGACTCAGCAACCCATTGAGCTTCACCCTCGAGCTCGTCGACAACCGCAACCCCACCAAAACTGCCAGCATCGTCTTCCTCCACCATTGCCAACCTGTGTCTCGAAGACTGCCTGTGCCCCGTGCCCTGCTCTCCGCCATCGTCGCTCTCACCGTTCGCCTGCACAACCTTCCCTCTCCTTCAACCTCCCGAAGCATCGCCAGCATCGTCTCCCCATCGACAGCCTCGACAACCCAGTGCCACCCTCTCATCCTCCACCTCAGACGTCGTCGTTCGCAGCTTCCCTGCGCTACCTCTCCTCTCCTCTCGCCCCGTCGTCGACGCGACGCATCGCCTCGCCTCTTCCCGTTCCTCTTCCTCTCTCCGTTCGCTCCTCAACTCAACCCCGTCGTAGCTCCCGCTCGACCTCCCTCCGAGCCATAGTCGACCTCTCCTCTCGCCTCTCCCTGAGACCCGCTAGTTGCCTGACCCTTCGCCATTTCCCCCTCCCGCCGTCACTCTCTGAAGTCGCCGCCACTCAGCCTCTTTCCCCCGCACGCGCGCTCTCTCTCTCTCTCTCTCTCGTGATTTGGAAGGAAGGAGACTGTTTGGTGTGTTTTGTTGTTGTTGGTGTATTGGGTGTTTGGGTTGGTTTGTATCACTGTTTGGTGTTCTTGATTGGGGATTATTGTTGTTGTTGGTGTGTGGAGTTGGCGTATTGGTGTGTTGGTGTTTGTGTGAAGGGGGACTATGTTTGGTGTATTGGGTTGTGTTAGTATTTGGTGTATTGGGTGCATTGTTGTTTGGAGTAATTTATTGGACTGGAGTATTGCTGGAGTAGAAGATTGGACTGATTTATTGGAGTGTTGCTGTCTTGGAGTTTGTGAAGGAGTTATTGCTGTAGTGGAGTTTGTTGTTTGCTATTTTGGATTTGCTATTTTGGCGTGGCTGCCACATATCTTGCGCGTGCTTCGCTGCCCGGGATTCTGATCCCGTTATTCTTGTTTTCAATTTCATCGCCGTCAACTAACAGGAAAGTGTCTCTTGTACAATCTGTTTGTTCCAGTACAAGCTTATTTGCAAAATACCGCAAGTATATTTTTGACTCTATTCGTATTATACATAGTCCATGGATCCCGTATTCGTACATGATCGCGAATACTCTGTCACCATATGCATTGCATGAACACAACACACATTTATACTCTTATAATTATACATGATGTTGTGCATGAATTGCTTGTTACTAGGTTGTATGTTGTTATAATATCTCTTATTCTTGATTAAGTTTGCACATGCCATTGGTCACATCATAGTCACCACATGTTTTATAAACCCTGAAATATGTATACAAGATATACTTGATATGTTTCTTTCCTGAGTACGTGACCTATAGAATCCACCACTAGTCTAAACGTTTACTTGATTGCGAGTAGCAACCATATGTATGGGACGCATGAAGTGCTACCTAGTTAGGTTAATAAAAGACATGACATTAACACGTACACTTGCACGATCCAATTACATGTTACATGTTCGTGATGACTTGCTTACTTATTTACATGTTACGCGTTCATGTTGACTCATTACTTGCTTACTCATTTACATGTTACATGTTCCTTCTGGTTTATTTACTCGTCACATGCATGCCACTTGTTCCATGATGTCTTGTTCATGATTCTGTTTGCATGTTGTATTTCTCCTATGATATGATTCTTGATTCCTTGCTCTTTTCCTACTTTTGTTTTGTTTTATAATTGTTCCGTTAACTTATACCACTTGCGGCCCGTGACTTGCATTAACGGGTACCCCCTTATTTCTTTTGTAATAATATACTTGCAGGCCCAGATGGAGAATTACCCGAAGGTATTGCTGAGCAAAGATTTTAGTCTTATTTAATTTCATGTTACTTTAGCTCTTGTTTAATTCATGTACTCTTTGTTGTAATCCAGGCGTGTTTGGCCCGTAATTATGTTTCTTTTCTAGTTGTTGGTTATGTCATGTATTATGTCATGTATTATGTCATGTACTCTTGTTATCCTATTGTGATTTTAAATGCTTGCGTGGTTAATATTGTTATCTTGTTGTTGAGTTAACTATACAGCTTGTGAATGATGTATCCACATCATTCGCTGGGCCTCAGTTACGTGCCTGTGTTCCCGTATTCTGGGAAGCAGTGCGTGACACCCCCAGTTGACATCTCTTACAGATTCTTTAAAGAGCTTAAGTTCCCTAATTAACTTAAGCTTGAAGTCAATCTAACAACAGGTTGCTAACTTGCAACGACCATAACTTCCAGCTTACAATTCGTAATTGCTTGATATCCCTCATTCTGGAAAGATAAGATCCTAGTCTACAACTCTCCAGTTAACCATTTCCTCAAATTCGATCATCTTGACACCATAAAACCTCATACACTCTCAGCTTGTACGTTCCTTCATGCACTCGCTGCACCTTTCCAACATCATAAAAATTTGTTCGCTCATCGGAATTACTCGATTCTGGGTTCTATGGAAAGGTGGGACTGTCTACTACAACTTCTTAGTTGGACGCATTCTCAGATTCAATCATGAAGTTCCTCGAAACACCAAGTTTCATCAGGTGCAAAAACAGGGGAGAAATTGATTCTTCAATAAACAGGGCCTCGATTAGACTGGATCTGCCATAATTTTTGAAAAATCATAACTATCAACCTACAAACTGGAATTACAACATTCCAGTTGGATTAGAAAGCTATGACTCCCTACTACGTCTCTCTAGTCGGTCAATTTCCCAAATTCTTAACAAATAATTCCAGACTTTTCCATCTTCGCAGACTAGTCGATTTGTACTCAGCCGAATCCAGTCCACTTTGAAATTCAATAATAAATCAACCTTAAGTCCATTGCTCATAAAATTTGATATTCTTAATCCACACATATACCATTCCATTGTATCCAAACTTTGCATTCAGATTCATATCACACAATGAGTTATGACTCCTCAAACATAGCATACTTTTCAGCTGCTCTTTTAGCAGGGTTTATACCATTATATACGGTTTATTTTTGAAACCTCATCAAATGACCTCTAAAAATTCTAACAATTGAGAATCATCAAATAGACTTGTACCACCAGCTATTACAAAAATTTCATAGCAAGATCATACACACACAACTAGTTATGACCTTTGAACTTCAGTCCCAAACACAGCTAGCTTTAGCTCTGTCTTCTCAGACCAGTCGCATTCTGCAATTTCTTTGAAGTACCAAACGACCTCGGAAAAATATGAAATTTAAGACTATAGTTTTAGACACATACAAGAGTGTCCACAAAATTTTTTAGCTTGAAATACCCAGTCCACACTGAGTTATAAACTCGGAAAGACACAGCAATTTCCACACAGCCAGCAGCATTTTCTGCTGCTTACTGTCCGAGATTGGGTCTAAAGTTTGGGCTATCAAATTGCTTCCAAATATTATGAAAAAATTCATGGATGCTCTACATACATAGAATAACAATTTCCCAAAAATTGAGCCTAAAATTCTGAGCCGTTTGAGAGAAAGAAATTCTCAAACTCACCTCACAAGTATACTTCTTTACAAAAAGCTCATAAAAAGAGTTGTTCTTATCATGCAACTATCTTTTCCTAGCACTTCCCCTACTCATACATGGTAACAAAATTTCATAGCTACTAATACATATCCATTTTACACCCAAAAATAAACACTAAGTTTTAGAGTTTAAAAGATCACCCACATGTAGTTGCAAGATAACTTCTCCTTGTAGATTACTTGCCCCTTGTTTCTAGCTTTTGTAGAACTTGGCCAACACCTTCTCCTCTCCACTACTCTTCTCCATTTCCCCCCTACTCAAAGAATCCACCTTTTCTTCTTTTCCTTGTCTACTACTCTTTATTTTATTTTATTTTTGAAGCAAAATTAAACAAGAAGAATGGAGTGAGGTATTTATAGGAGATGGAGAGTTAGGGTTTCTTAGGAGTATGGCCGGTCAAATGTAGGGTGGGATGGGGTGGAGTGGGGTTGAGTGAAGATGTGTGGTAGGATGAGGTGCCAACACTCCAAGTAGAAAGCTTCTTGGAAGCTTCTTTGAAACTTCTTGGAAACTCCTCATCTTCATGAAGTCAAACACATGGAGAATTGAAGTCAATCACATGGTGAATTGCTTCCACCATTGGATCTCCATCAAGATCCAAACCAAGATCATCATGATGCTAGGGTTCCTAACCCTAGGTTAGGTCAAGGGACCCTAGATCATCATACCCTAATTCTAACCCTTGTGCACAATTCCAATCCACATTCAATTCAAGCACTAGTTTAAATTAAAAATGACCAATATATATAAATTAAAATCTATAAAAATATATGTTTTATAGAAATTATATATTTCTCCCGAAAATTGTCTGGCCAAAACAATCAGGACAAATCCACATTTTAATCGAGAAGATATCCCGAGTCTGCCTTATCGAGTTCAGAACAGGCTCATATGTCTGAAATCTCTCAACTAAAACTGATAACTATTAGAAAAATATGTAATCATGTGCAATACTCAGACGTGCACAGATTACTATGCAAAAATAGCCATATGCTAATTTGCGGGGTATATATATATATATATATATATATATATATATATATATATATATATATATATATATATATCACAAGACAATTTGAAAAAAAACTATCAAGTGGCTCACCTTCAATCGAAACAAAATCAATGACTCAAACGGCTCACCTTCAATCGAAACAAAATCAATGACTCAAATTCACCGTGCTGAAAGATATTTTTTCCCCAAAAGTTTCCCCCCAAAACTACATTTTTTTTCCTAAAACAAAAATCCTCCTCACTTTATTACTCTCTCTCTCTTTATCCAGAAATTTAAAATTTTAGATTTCCAGCTTGTAAATTTCTGAATTTTTCAAAATTTTTATGCTTCAGATGTAACTATAAGAACTTTGATATGAAAGACGTCGTCAATCAATCTCCTATGAACTAATTATTGGTGCGCTTTTGAGGTATCTTTGAGTTTTTGGACCTTTTCATTGTTTGTAAGTTTAGAATTAACCATTAACACGTTGTTTTTATAGGCAAGGATGCACGTCATAGAATTGGTAATAGAGATGATTAAGAAAAGGAGGGCTTCTCCAAGTTCAAACAATACATGTTTGATTGTCTTTCTCAAGCTGGGGAAGAATCCAAAATAAAATGGCGAGTAGGCTATTAATTTCAGTATTGCCCGAAATTTTCTACTACTTCAATTATGGTTGTGAAGTATCTTCATAACCAACAAATAGCTCTTGATAAACTCAGTGAATTTATAAGTTGTATGTGTAAGTAGTGAGTATGCTTTATCAATTCAAAGTACTTAGAAAGCACGAAAGAATGATTATTCATTATATTCTTTTTCAACGGCTTCAGCAATGATGTTTTGCTTTTACATGTTATTTTGTTTACTCATGATATAATGATTATACTATATATTCATTTCAGATAAAATTTATTCTATGATTAATTTTTTCAACAACATAAAATATTATTAAAATATTCAACATTCATGTGCACCAAGCAACGTTTTATTTAAAAGTATACATGTAAAGATGAAAATATGTACATCCTGTGTGATATCACAGGTTTTGTGTCCACTGCCACAACCTCAATTCTGTGGTGGTATTACTCATTATAGTGAAGAAGGATTAGAAAGTATGAAGATAGAATATAGAAAGTACACGTCGTGCCCAGACTAATTAATGAACGAGACGGTACCATAACCTTCCACGGAGAATGAGATGAAGAATTCCGATAAATGACTTGGACTCGTATAGCAGAAAGTCTCTTTAGTGAAGGGTTATGATTTAATACCAGCCGTGTATTCATATAAACCATCTAATTGTAGTTATAACTGCGGAAAATACAACACGAATTTTGAGTCAATCATTGCTCACATCCATTTTCTTCTCTTCTAATTTAGTTTCAGAAGGGAGAAGGGCCAAGCACATATAGCACATCAGGATAGATATAATCTCAAAGAGAGTGGCTGAAGCTTGTAATTAAGGTCCTTAGACACAAGACACATGCAGCTATGCTGGAAATAAAGACTTCATAACCACCATTAACCTACTTTTCAACATATAAAAAAAAGTTGCAAGTGCAACAAATTTCATCACAATAACATGTAAGGAATACAGAGACAATAGCTTTTGCACGACTATGGTATTAAACATCCAAACCAAAAACACAAGAAATTGTACATGCACTTATGTTTAGTATAGTGTTCTATATGTCAATAGTTCCTTCGACTGTCAATTGTAAAACAATTCCATTGTCTGATCAGTGTCCAGCGGAGATCCTCAATAAAACTGTATGAAGCCAACAGACAATGGATTTTGTAAGTGTAGATCACCAAACCAAAACAAAACAAAACAAAACAAAAAAAAACAAAAAAAAAACCTCATATTTGCAATTGAAAGTTAGAAGCTCGTAATCAGGTAACCTTCTTGTTATCTGTAAAAGGAAGCCACGATGTACAGGAGGACTGAGGTAGCTGTAGTAACAATCAGCTCCTGCGAAAAAGAAACTCTATATAACATTCTTTATTTGACCAAAAAACTGACTGAAAGTTTGAAAATACACATTTATGCATGGTACTATTTACTTAGAATAGAAATTGACTTGGATTAGTGAGCAAGAGGTCAGGCGTTTGCATCACGTTTGCATCCTGCTTGTACCATTTCCCTTTATGGTAAAAAGAGTGTGTGTGTGTGCAGCTTATGGGCCTTGTCTAACCAAAAAAAAGAGGAAAAGATGACTGGATGAAGGCAGGGAGAATATAATAGTTAGTAAGCTAAATGGTTCATGTGCCAGTTCCTCCAAAAATTCGCTTAGCACTGTTCGTGTCGTTGTTTTTATAACTTATGTAATTATTGTTTTTATTATTGATAATCAAAATATTTAATATATCTACCATGATCATGTTGTAAAAGAGCAATAAATGATATATATTGATACCTTGGGTAAGCTAATATCACACTTTCATGAGTTTGAAAGTAAATAAATTGGAAACACTCCAGAAATCATTTTGTTAGCCGAAAGTACAAAGTCAAGAATTTAAGATCACACAGTACGCAGATAAATCTTGAAACATAACATCCGGTAATATTATAACCATTTTGTGCCGGTTTTCTTACCTGGTTATTGTAAAGAATGACTGGAATATACCCATTAACAAACTCAATCGAGTTGATAAACTCCAGTGTAAGCCTGTCATGTCGTAAGTGAGCAAAATTAAGTGCTAAGAAAGAAACTTCAGATGTAGTAGGAAAGCACCAAGTATAGACTAAGAGGAAGATTTATTCCTCTTAGCGAATATTAGTTTTTTTGTGAAATGAGGTATATCTGGTGCAGTCACACTAACCAAAGATGCAAAGGCCATGGACCCAAAAACCAATACAGTGGCACGAAGTAGACGTTTTCCCATGCGTAATCCCCTGCCCTCATCCTCACCATACTCCTGCAACAGAAGACCACTAGTTTTAAACATGAATGAAGTTGATTTCCTGAGTGGTAAGTCTGGGTTGCGCATAAAACAGTATAATCTCCTGTTACCCTTTTACCAAACATATTTATACATATATATCGAGAAGGAATTACTAGAGTGCCCTTTTGAACTCACATTGAATACGGGTGATACTTGTGGCTCATACACTTTCAACTTCTCAAATACTCTGTAGAAGAATGCGAAAGCTAGAAACTGCAAAGGCTTCCATTCAGCACTGCGTTTGATCAAGTTCCAGATAGTCTGCAATGAACATGAAAAGTGCAGTCTTGAGAAAAGACGAAGGATCAAGCTCAAGTTATAAATATATAGGCCACTTGTAAGATACGTGACACAGAAAAAAGAATGCCAATTTTATAGAGAATTGCTTTTTCTATCAAGTCAATTTATTATATTTGTGATCTGAAAATATCAACCAAATTTGCTCCAAAGGATAACTTTTCCTTTAAAACCATGAAAGCAACCAGTAATACAGAATACAGAACGTTATCCAGTAAATTTTGATTTAAATATATAGTTGACTCAGAAAAAAACACTAAAATTGCACTGAACATGGGAATTAGATTGACAATGATAAATGGAAAACACCAACACTGAAGAAAACATTGCTGCTAATCCACAGCTGAAAAGAAAAGAAGCGAGTAATAAGACAACAATTACAAAAAATGAAGAGACAGGCAGATCTATCATGAGTAATCATACTACCTATGGGGAAATAACATAAAGATCACAGATTAGGGTCCTATAAGAGCATCTGTAGTCGTTCCCTATATTTCCAAATTTTGGGAAAAAATTATCAGTAGCCTTCTATATCTTAGAGACGATATACAAATTTCCCAAATACAGGAATCAGAAGATCATCTTGCGTTCGTTCCAAAAAAAAAATCTCGGACGCAAGATGATCTTGCATACGAGGAATTAAAATTTTGAAAAAAAAAGGTCGTACGCAGGATGATCTGCGTCCGATCAAATTTTTTTAAAAAAAATGTTTCGGACACAAGATCATTTTGCGTCTGATTAAAAAAAAATAGAAGGAATCGGACACAAAATGATTTTGCGTCCGACGAAATTTTAAATTAAAAAAAAAACCAAAAAACAAACGGTTGCGTCCCTGTTTTTCCCCCCATTTTTTCTTTTTTTCTGTGGAATATAGCCTATAGGATTATTTATGCATATAAAGTTACTTTTAGATTGGTTGATCAAGGGATGAGATTGAATGGACCTATAGGAATTATTATGTATTCCTATGCGTACAATATTTTTTTTAAAAAAAATTGTGTTGGACTCAAAAAAAATAAAAATAATCAACGGCCGAGATTCACAAGCAAAAAGATCATCCACCGTTGGACTCAAATTTTGGGTTTCAACGACTACAAGCCCAACTCAAAATTCCTATTTCTAAAACCCAAATACAGGAATTTTGAGTCTAAACGACTACAGATGCTTTAAGAGCATCTACAGTCATTGGCCATTTTTTCCAAAAAACCCAAAATTTGGCAAAAAATGAGCTATAGTCGTTGACCATTTTTCCTTTTTTCGGGTTTGAGATGAACAGTCGCTGACCATATTTGAGAGACGATATAGGATTTTGCAAAATTTGGCAATCGGAATATGATATCCCGTCCGATGGCAATCAGAATATATTTTTTTAATTAAACATATCAGACGGGATATGATATCTCGTCAGTGTTTTTAAAGTTTAAAAAATAAAAATAAATCTCGAAATGGGAGATGATATCCCCCGTCCGTCTCCCTTCCTTCTTCAATTTTGTTTAAAACCCTATACATTTAGGCCTATAGAACTTATTATGGGTCCATTCACTCTTTAATTCAGATTTTTTTGTCTCGGAAGGGATATGATATCCAGTGATGACATCCCGTCCTTTATTTTTTGAAATTTAAAAAAAAAATCTCCAACCGGAAATGATATTCCGTCCGTTTCTTTTTTACATTGAAAAGCCAAATTTTGGGTTTAGACGACTACAACTCACCTATAAAGCATGGATACTCCCCGGGGTTACGTACCAAGTATCATGTACGTATCGGATGCGACACGCGTAGGATACGCTCAAGATATACGTATCCTGGGGATTTAAATTAAAATAAATAAATAAAATATCAGATATTCTTTGGATATGCCGGAATACGTGGGGGATACTTTTAGGATACGTTTTGATTTTTTTTTTTTTGGTTTTTTTTTTTCAACCCAATACAAGCTCAACAACCCATATGTATATATTTTTCTCTCTCTCTCTCTCTTTTCCAGCCGCCCCACCCCCTTTCTCTCTATCTTTTTCCCGATCCAAACCCTAACCCTAATCTCCTTCCTCTCCACTCCATCAACACCAGACCAACCTCCAACCTGCACCCTAACAGCAACTCCTCTCCACCATACACCCGATCTCCCCTCCAAAGCACCATCACCGACCACCTCACCTTCGAACACCCGAAGCTCCATCGCCTCTGCACCATCATCTCCTCCCGCTTCACCATCGAACCGCAAAGGCGCAAACTTCATCTCCTCCACTCGCTGCACCACCCTCGACCTCCTTCGAACTCCGGCAAAGTCGCAACAATCTAAAAAATTTCAGGCTTTAAGTTTTGAAAGTACAGACATTTGTAAGTGATAACTGAAAATTGTCTTTTTACACCAAAAGGAAATAATCGATTACTTGAACATGATTTTTTTTATTGATGTTAATTGTTTATTCTTTACAACTGAGATAGTTGTTAATGCATTTTTATATTTTTATTAACGCAATTTTATGTTGTCTACTGCATGAGGAATTAATATATATATATATATATATATATATGCTCCATTCCAAACGGGTATGCAAACCGCTGAACGGCTTCAGTTATGTTAACACTGAAGCCGTTGTTTCCAACAACGGCTTAGTTTTATAACCTAAGCCGTTGTTGAAAACAACGGCTTCAGTTTTAACATAACTGAAGCAGTTGTATACAATAGACCATTCCTCATATATGTATATATATATATATATATATTTATTTTATTTAAGCGTATCCTAGTTTTTGAAGAATCGGCGTGTCCGCATACCAGATACGTACCGTATCGGTTACGCAAAGTCAAGTATTATTGTAAACTAGGATAACGATAATACATAGACTAGTGTGTGCTTAGACTGATGACCATTCTCACCCGTATCCGTGCTTCATTGCAACTCACTACAAAATTTCCTATTTCTATTTGCCAAATACCCAAATTTTAACTTCCAACAACTACATATGCTCTAAGAATAAGTTATACATTTTGGTGCTAAAGATATAAATATTTTGATGAGAACAGTTCTTTAAATAGATTTTCTCAGAAAGACATTGCAATTTGCTAAAACTTCCCAAACTTGGAGAACCCTGTCCAAATAGATAAGATGTTACAGATCCATGCATATCACTGGATCTGCAATACTACCTTGCATTGCACCAACTATTGTTACATGCACAAGATGGTAACAATTTTATTTTTTTATTTTTTAAATGGATGAAGTTACAATCACAGTTATCATATACTGACGCGCACAAACATCAACAAATAAATACACACTGCTACAGGGACACATGATACAGTGTCAAGTGTCAAGCGTTTGTGTATCATGAAGTATCCCACAGAAACCTTCCATAAAACTGACACGAGGAGGTCAGCTATGCTTCTGCTTTACTTACTGCTTTACAATTATAACTTACAAATATTTCCTTTGAAATAACTTGCATTAGATGGAGTAACATATTTCTTGCCTTCCCTCGATAACTCAGAAGGTTCAGGAAATTTGCTTCCAGAAGAAGCAAATTTCATTAGGTTGATCCAATAGCCCATTGGCAAGCTGCTTTACAAGCTTCAGTTTGGATGTTTTAAATTTATTATTATTCAGCATTGTCTACAGCTTTTGCTCTCCAGTTTCCACAAATCAAGCTTATAAACTTGGTACTTTCATCATTATACAGACACATATCCAAATGCACCAGGACCCAGATACATAAAGCAAGCATATGAATAATCCAACACAGTACAACTATTGTTCACTAAAATACATTAGATCTCTTAGTTGGTCAAAATTCAAGGGAAACGAATGAACTTCGACCTATATAATACAATCCAGGCCATGAATATGTGTGTGTGTGTGTGTTTCAAATCTCTAAAATTACAATAAAATGACGATAATATTAACATATTTGCAACGTGTTGTAGCCTGGAAGTGTTCAAGATTGTCTAAAGCATCCTAAAGAATCCAAGTTTCAAATACCTTAAAGCTCATTACTTTTAACATTCACCGGTGACACTGCAAATCAGTAAAATGGTAAATGCCTGATGGGTTTAAATATGGAGAACCATCTGAAATGGTTGACCAAGAGCGGCTCCAGTTATGAAGAGTGGTAGGCTTGTATTTAATAGGGAAAAGGCTAAATATTGACCTAAAAGAACTTTGATTGAGGATGTTAAGAAGAATACTACAGATGTTAATTTGATAAAGGATAATAATACCTTTCACAGAACTGAATGTAAATAAGATATCACACTGCAAACCACAAAATTAGGGATAAACTCATAAAAGCTTTGGTTTGTTGTTTCCATTGTAAGTAAATCCTCTACTGAATCTTTTCAAATATGGTCTGTCATAGGAGTGATGAACTAGACTGTTGTGGAATGTCAAATGCTGCAGAACTCAGCAATAACGAAAATGATGATGTAAACATGATTGGTTCTCATGACATTATTTTCTTATTTCCTTTTTACCTATGCAAATTCAGTGAGAGCTAGACGATGTATAAGCTATGTTAAAATCAATGACTAAAAAAGACAGCGCAAGGTTCACCAGTTCCAGAATCATCAGATGTACCTTTGTAAGGAAAAAATATTATATAGAAAGGTTGATACATATTCTTATAAGCCCTTTCGATCTGGAGGCTATGGGAGTACATGCGCATGGATGACAAAGAGGAAAGAGAGAGGGAAACAACCGTTTGTGAACCACCGCTTAAGCAACACAAAAACAGTTATGTATATTTGTCTACAATTGAAATGTACATATACTGATATACAGATATATGCAATACATTTGTTTATCCTTAAACGCTATTGTTGTAATCTGCTATAAATGAAAGCTTTTCCTCATCAAATGTCATTTTCTGTAGCTATGGTCGAATACCAAGAAGAAGAGTCATTTCCTGTACTTATTTCAACGATTAATATTCTCTCTGTTGCATATTACTTTTCCTACATGAACGAGTAGGCTTATGGAACTGATTATAAGTGGTTTATGCAAACTGGCACTTCCATTTTGAAATTTATTTTGCCAATTATAACCACTTCGGAACTTCCTTTTTATATTTGGTTGCCTATGTTCTCAAATTAGTTGATATATTCCTACATGACAGCCACCACAACCAGTTATCACATTGCTAACTGATACATCCAAAAGTGTGCTAATTGCAACTGGTAGTTACTATGCCACTACTTACTAGGCTACTGTCAACATTCCTTCACAGATGACAAAAAACTAGATAGCAGCGACCAAAATTTAAGGATAATGTTTCACAAATCTTAAATTGCTTACAAATACTGCAGATATTGCCATATTGATTCTCATGTCCTTCACGCTAGATTTTGATGGCCTGCATATAGATGAAGGTTTCAAAAAATAAGTCCACAAAATAAGTCACTAAAACCTCATTGCGTAAATAAAAATGCCATTACAAGTTTCAGTTTTCAGTGTAGTTTTCTAAGTATACAATGTCATGCTGCTCATTGTAGTCCTACAAATAGAAAGAATATTAATAAATTAGGAAGAAATACAGAATAAGAGGGTGATGTAAAACTAACCCTAAATAGAGAATTTCCAAGAATCTCAAGGATTAATTTTACCAACATGTAATGTGGATCAAAGGTAGCATTTAAAACAATTAATCGGTTTGATGGATTTTCAAGAATTGAATTAGGTTTAACAAGCCCAATTAATAATTCGGTTCTAACTATCAATAATTAAATCCCTAAGTATTCTTAGCAAGTAAAAGATTCAATATTAATTCGTACTCTAATCAAGCAAGTGGAACACTCAATCTCAATTGTTTTTGTGGACGACAGGCAAATCAGAAAATATAATAGAGATAATAATTGATAAAACATTATAACACAAATATTTGAAAGTTGGAAAGAGTATACCGAGGGGTCGAAGAACTCAACGTAGATCTCGGAAGAGCACAGCAATGGCAGCAACAACTTCAAGAGCAACGGCAGCAAAAGCAAGGGCTGGCAGATCTGGGCTGGCGTCGACGCTCGGGAGGAGCACAGGGAGAGATCAGGGGTGCTCGGAAGGAGCAGCACAGGGAAAGTTGGAGAAGATGGGTTAGGCGGCTGGCTTGGAGGTCAGGGAAGTAGACGGGAGAGAGAGGTTCGTCTGGATGGGGGCATCGGGATCTGATGGAAGAGGAAGGGGTTGAGGACGAAGTCGATTGAGGGTGAGAGGATGGAGGCAGGGTGAGCGGGAGGCACGGGGTGACGGCGATAGTGGGAGGATGGCGTTGGGGATGGCGACGGCAATTGCGGAGATGGGGTTGGGTAGTGATATGGCTAAAAATGGGGTTAAATCGGAACCGTCCAGATTGGGCACGAATCTTGAAGCTCAGGGGTAAAACGGTAATTTCACATACAAATGGGTCCGAAACGGGTACTGGGTCTCCTTCTCACGGATCCAACACCCCACAAACGGATCCACTCCAACTGGGTACGAGTCCCGACCCAAGACAAACCCAGATCAGCAAGAGCAAAATCAGGGTCACTGATTTGACCGAATCAACGGGCCTGATTTGCTCTCACCGGGAATCAGGGGTCAGTTTGCTAAACAGATTGAGAGGATTTTTCTCCTGACAGTTACACAGGAAATCAGGTCCCTAATCACTCCCATGGCGACTATAAATACCTCCCCTACCACTGTGACCAGGTAATCACACTTTTTCCACCTTAAGCTCTTTCTTAATCATCACTGGTTACTGACAAGAGCGTCGGAGAGTGCGTCGCCGGAATCAACCCCGGTGTATCGCACTTCCTTGCAGGTAGCGGCAGGAATCAGAAGGCTTGGATCCGCTGTTCAGGTTTTTCCACGAACTCACAAATCTCATCTGTTTACCCCCACACCAGATTCAACGGTAACAGATTGGCGCCGTCTGTGAGAACACCACACGAACAGCCTCCGCCTCTTCCTCGTCGACTAGCCCTTCTCCAACCATGCCTCCCAAAAAGGTCAAATCTAGGGGGTCCAACCGCGGACCCAATCCCGCCGATCAGCCAGAGGAAGTCCCCGTCCATCCCGCTCCGCAGCCTGAACAACTTCCTCCCCCGGTCCAACAGGGCCAGCCTCCTCTTCCGAATCAACAACCCCCCAATGGTCCTGCTGGCCATAACGGGCGGAGGCAGAAGCAACCTCTCCACCCAGACCATGTCTCGGTTCACAATGCCTCCTCGGATTCAATGGCTTCCCATCACCCCGACCTCCGCAACACCGTTCTGAACCGCCAAAAGGATGAGGACCTTCGCAACCGCCTAGATGAGAAGCGGGCCCGAAAGGGAGCCTCCCGCCAACATCAAGACGAGCGATCTCCTCATCGCCGAGATGGCAGGAGGTCTCCGGACCGAAGAGGACGGGGCGTGTCTCCCGAGCGTCACAGGAGGAGGCCACGTTCCCCTGCTGATCGACATCATCCGAGGAACGATGAGGCACCTATCACTCGTGCCGAGTTCCTACAATTCCAGGAGACTGTGTTGCAGGCCCTCAACCTTCGCCCTAACAACCATAATGCCTAGAGGGTTCCAACGCCCCCACGGGTTCCAAGTCCTCGCCACCGATCCAGAAGTCCTCTCCCGGCTCCCAGTCGCTAGCAACACCATCATAGTCCTCGCCGATCCCAGGACTATCGACGCCGCAGTCCCCGCTCCCCTTCCTACGAAGAAGAGTCCAGGGGATCGTTTGATTACCAACGGAGGGACGATGCCCTCTACCGTCGTCTCCACGAGATGGAGAGGCGCATCGGTCGCATGGACAAAGAGGAGGAATCGAGAGCAGGGACCGTCCGCCCCAACAGACCCCCCTTCTCTCGGACAATCATGGAGGCTCCCATACCGAGGGGTTTCAAACCTCCGCAGTTTGAAACGTACTCAGGGGAGTCAGACCCTGTTGATCATGTCGAAAGCTTCAAGACCTTAATACTGATCTATCAAGCTTCCGACGCCAGGCTCTGCAAGACCTTCCCCGCCACTCTCAAGGGGTCGGCACGGGAATGGTACTCCCGGCTCGCTCCCTCTTCCATCTTCTCGTTCAAGCAGTTCGAAACGCTCTTCATAACTCACTTTGTGAGTAGCAGGCGAACGGAGAAGACGAGCCTCTCCCTACTCCACCTCCGACAGGAGAGGGGAGAAAAGTTGAGGGACTACGTGAGGAGATTTACCGCGGAGGTCAGGTCGATCGCCTCCCTCGACCAGTCAGTGGCGACCGTCGCGTTCCAGTCGAACGTCCTCAACTCCAACCTCCGGTTGTCCCTCGCCAAGAAGCCCCCGCACAACTTCGCCGATCTTCTCCTAAGATGCGAGAAGTACATTCGGGCGGAGGAGGCCGAGTGCCTCCCGAATTTCGGAGGATCCGCCTCTGGATCGAAGAGGAAGACGACAGAGGAGGGGTCCAAAAAGCTACAGAAGGACAATAGCGGTCAGCGCCGTCCTCCCCCCAGGTTCGAGAAGTTCACTCCCCTCACCACTAATGTCTCCACCATCCTGATGGAAGTGGAGAAGGAAGAAGTTATACCGCCCGCTCCGAGGATGAACACCCCGGCCAAGAGGAGGAACAAGGAGAAATGGTGCCGTTACCACCGGGACCACGGCCACGACACCAACGACTGCCGGGCATTGAAAAATGAGATAGAGGCCCTCATCCAGAGGGGGCAGTTGGCCAAATTTGTGAAGGCAAACAATCGGGCGGATCGCACCACTCCTCCGCCCCGGGCGGCTAACAAGCGTTCCAAGCAACGCGATCAAACCCCCGAGTTCGAGGAGGAACGGGTTCTGCACCTTATTCACGGGGGCCCAATGGGGGGCTCCTCCAACTCATCTCAGAAGGCCTTCGTCCGAGAGGTCAACTCAGTTCACAGCGCCCCTCCCCCCAAAGGCCTCGGCGTCCCAGTGACTTTCTCTGATGAAGACCTCGAGGGAGTCCGAACTCCCCACTGCGACGCACTTGTCATCGACCTTCGCATGGCGAACTTCAAAGGGCAGAGGGTCCTGGTGGACAACGGGAGCTCGGTGAACATCCTCTTCCTCTCGGCCTTCCGAGGGCTGCAGCTGTCCCGAGATCGCCTCAAACCGGCCGGCTACACGCTCCACGGATTCACGGGGGTACCAGTAACTGTCGAAGGGGTTATTACCCTGGACGTAACTGCTGGGAAGACCCCTACCACCCGGACCGAGCCGATGGACTTAATGGTCGTCGACGTCCCGGCTGCATATAATGTCATCTTAGGCCAACCCAGCCTAGCTGCCCTGGAAGCTGTTCCTTCAGCGTACCACCTTAAAATGAAGTTCCCCACCCGGTCGGGAGTGGGAGAAGTCAGGGGCAGCCAAGAGACAGCTCGGAAGTGCTATATGACTTCCACTGGGGGTCCGGTGCTCTCCCTCGAGACTCTAGAAATCCCCGAGCCGAATGTCCGACCCACGTCCGAGCCGGTGGACGAATTGGAAGTACTCTTCTCGGACGAGGCCCCGAGTCGAAAGTTCCTCATCAGCAAGTCCTTGCCGACTGCCCTATGCTCCAACTTGGTGCAGTGCATCCGGGAGAACCGTGACCTATTTGCTTGGTCCGCCGCGGATATGCCCGGGATTTCCGAGGACCTTCTAGTGCACCGCCTCAGCGTCGAACCGGGGTGCAGACCGGTTCAGTAGAAGAGGCGTAAGTTCGCCCCTGAGCGACAACAAGCCATCAAGGAGAAGGTGGACAAGCTCTTAAGAGCTCGGTTCATACAGGAGGTGAACTATCCCGAGTGGCTCTCCAATGTGGTCATGGTTAAGAAGTCCAATGGTTCTTGGAGGATATGCATCGACTTCACCGACCTGAATAAGGTGTGTCCGAAGGATCCATTCCCTCTCCCAAATATCGACACCCTCATCGATGCCACCTCGGGCCATGAGCTCCTCAGCTTCATGGACGCCTTCTCCGGCTATAATCAGATCCGAATGTTCCCCCCGGAAATTCCGAAGACTTCCTTCATTACCGACCAGGGCCTCTACTGCTATCGAGTCATGCCGTTCGGTTTGAAGAACGCTAGAGCCACCTACCAGCGCCTCGTCAACAAGGTCTTCCAAAGCCAAATAGGCCGCAACATGGAAGTATACGTCGACGACATGCTCGTCAAGAGCATCCGAGGTACCGACCACGTGGCCGACCTCCAGGAGGCATTCGACGTATTGAGAAGGCACAACATGAGGCTTAATCCGAACAAGTGTGCGTTCGGGGTCTCGTCGGGAAAGTTCCTCGACTTCATGGTGAGCCAGCAAGGGATCGAAGCAAATCCCGAGAAAATCAAGGCCATACTGGACATGGCCCCGCCCCGGAACGTCAAGGAAGTGCAGAAGCTTACAGGTCGCCTCGCCGCTATTGGCCGGTTCCTTTCGAAGTCTGGGGAAAAGTGCCTCCCCTTCTTCAAGGCTCTCAGGGGGGCTAAGGGTTTCGAATGGGGCCAACCGCAACAGGAGTCGTTCGACCAACTGAAGGCCTACTTGGTGAACTCTCCTCTGCTCAGCAAACCCGTTCCAGGGGAAACCCTCTTCATCTACTTGGCTGCTTCCGAGCAGACCTTAAGTGCAGTATTGGTGAGGGAAGAAGACCGGGCTCAGAGGCCCATCTACTATGTGAGCAAGGTGCTTAGAGACGCCGAGCTCCGTTATCCGAAGATAGAAAAGATGGCCTACGCCCTGATCATGGCGGCAAGGAAGCTCCGCCCATACTTTCAGTCCCATTCGGTTGTGGTCCTCACCGACCAACCGCTGAAGCAAATCCTCCATAAGCCGGAAACCTCAGGTCGGCTTATGAAGGGGTCCATCGAGCTGAGCCAACACGACATCTCATACCAGCCTCGGACTGCGATCAAAGCTCAGGCCCTCGCCGACTTCATCGTCGAGTCCACCATTCCCGAGGTCAGCCATGTCCCGAACGGACCCCCCGTTTGGACAGTTTTCGTGGACGGTTCCTCCTGCAACGAGGGAAGCGGCGCCGGTATCATCCTGAACGGCCCTGATGACTTCGTCCTCCAGTATGCCCTCCGCATGAATTTCAAGGCCTCAAACAACGAGGCGGAGTATGAGGCACTAATCGCGGGCCTCGGACTTGCCCGAAGTGCCGGGGCGCAGCGCCTCCGAATCCATAGTGACTCTAGCTGGTTGTGAACCATGTCTTGGGCGAGTACGAGGCGCGAGACGAATGAATGGCGAAGTACCTCGCCAAGATCCGAACCCTCATGAGCCGGTTTGAAGAGGCACTCATCCAACGAGTCCCTCGAGAGGAGAATTCACAGGCCGACGCCCTCTCCAAATTGGCCTCATCCTCCCTCCAAGGTCTCGAGCAGACCGTTTTGATCGAGGTCCTCTCAAAGCCGAGCATAGAAGACGAAACCCCCGGCTCAGTGGAGTCATTGCCGGTCCTGCTACAAGATAATTGGATGAAGCCGTTAGTGGAGTTCTTAAGGGACGGACTCCTCCCCGAGGACCCCAAGGAAGCGCGCCGAGTAAGAACCAGAGCCGAGCGGTACGTCCTGATCGACGGAATCTTGTACAAGCGCTCCTTCTCGCAGATTGACGGTCGACCGTACCTGAGGAGCCTTTCCCCGGAACAGGCCAACTATGCCTTACAGGAGCTCCACGAAGGCATCGGCAGGGCTCATTCAGGGTCTAGGTCCTTGGCTCGGAAAGTTCTGAATTACGGATACTTCTGGCCGACCCTCCTCCAAGATGCCGAGCGACACGTTCGGCAATGTGCCTCTTGTCAGAGACATTCCACCATTCGTCGCCTCCCCCAAGCCAACCTCACCTCCCTATCAAGTCCTATCCCCTTCGCAATGTGGGGGATGGATTTACTAGGGCCTTTCCCTCCAGCTCCGGGCCAGTTCAAGTTCTTGGTCGTAGCCATCGACTACTTCTCGAAGTGGATTGAGGCCGAGCCCCTCGCCACTATAACCGAGAACAAGGTGCTTCAATTCTTCTGAAAGAACATCTGCAGATTCGGCGTCCCCCGTGTCCTTGTAACGGACAACGGGACTCAGTTCACCGGTGCCGCATTCCGAGCTCTATGTGAAGACCTTGCCATCCAACAGCGCTTCCCGTCCGTCTCCCACCCTCAGTCGAACGGACAGGCGGAGAACGCTAACCGGCAGATCCTCTCTGGTATCAAGAAGCGGCTGGACAAGTGTTCTAGAGGCTTATGGGTCGACCAGCTCCCCAATGTGCTGTGGAACTACCGCACCAACAAGCGTACCCCCACGGGGGAGTCCCCGTTCAACCTCACCTATGGGTCCGAGGCGGTGATACCGCTCGAAGTCGGAATACCTTCTCTTCGTCTCGCAGCCTACAATGAGGAACAGAATGCCAGAGACCTCCGGGCCAACTTAGACCTGGTGGACGAGCTGAGAGAAAGAGCATCAATATGCCAACAGAACTACCGGAGGAGGGTCGAACTGGCGTACAACAAGAAAGTCCGGCCCACCGATCTCAAGGAAGGGGACTTGGTCCTCAGAAAGCTAGCCATCTCCTTCCCCAATCAGAAGAGCAAACTGGCTCCGAATTGGGAAGGACCCTACAAGATCACAAAGGTAGTTCGGCCCGGAGCTTATCGTCTGGAAGATCTAGAGGGCAGAGAGATTCCGAGGACCTGGAATGCCGACCACCTCCTAAAATACCAAGAAAGCGCCCCGGCGCCTCTCTGAGTATCACGAGGTGTCGAACCATTCCTCTCCTCTAACTCTAACTTGTAATTCATTTCTTAAGTTGTTATATGTACAAACGGCTCGCCGTCAATTATCAATGAAGAATGCTCTTTCATACTTATAAATTTGCTTGCATCTCTCCGCCTTTATCTTTTGTTTTTTAATTTCAACCAATGGTTCGGAGTCCAATGTCCGGCTCGACTTTACTTCCCCGACTCGCCCTTAGGCGAGCCAGAAGTAGATCGCCGTTCGGAACTGCTCCCACAACCGTTGAACAAATCTACCGATGGTTCGGAGTCCAACACTCGGTTCGACTTTACTTCCCCGGCTCGCCCTTAGGCGAGCCAGAAGTAGATCGCCGTTCGGAACTGCTCCCACAACCGTCGAGCAACGCCAACGCTGGTTCGGATTACATCGTTCGGATCGACTACGCCCACTCAAATCCTCGAGCCGAGCGGACGAGGGACCGACCATCGTATATGGCAAAAAATTCTTCCGAGGCGAAATCACCGTTAGATCATCTCAAAATGCGTGCTAGAGTATGATGAACGGACCTGACCATGCCACGTTTCCACAAAACGACAAGATAGTGTTTTCTTGGAACTTGCGCCTCCCTTCTCGTGATCCGCGCCCTGATCATGATCCACCGTCCAGATCAGGCCACGTGGCCCCAGCCTCGAAACAGTTACGCCTGCCGAGGCACCGAGCCGCACCGGTATGTACCGAGCAAGAGTCAGGACCACGGCTAAAGCGTGAGTTCCGTGGCCAAGGTGCTCGACGAAGCAAACACTCGCTTCTCGCGGTTCATTTCAAGCCAACTCTAGCTAAAGCAATTACAGCACTACAACAAGCAAGCCAACTCCAATTTCATTAATATAACTTGGATAAATTTACAAAAAGGTTACAACAAAAGACAGTTCGGAGACCCAAAAACACAATACGACCCGTTTAGTGCCTCCGCGGAAGGGGGACGCTCCGGTTCAGGGATACCCGAGGTCGGCGCTTCTTGACCTCCGAGCTCATCTCTAAGCCGACAAATCGAGACGCTCCCTCGCCGCTGACCCTGACAGTCGCTCCAACCGAAGCACCACTTGAAGATACCGCTACTCCACTTTGGGCGTCGGCTGCTGTCCGACCTATGATGGGGGTTCGGCTCGCGAGTTGATAAAACGTAATCCCTCGGTCAATCTCTTCGCGAGTATACGAAGTACTCCGGACATTAGCCCTCACCGGCTGAGGTTTAAGCCGAGCAACCTCTTCCTCCAGTTCAACGATCCTGTCCTTCAGTGTGTCGTCCCTCACAATTACCTTGAACCGAGGAAGCTTCGCCGAACCAGGATACTCGGCGCTATCAGATATGACACGGCGCAAATGGGTCACCTCGATACTCTTGTCGACCGTTACCCTTTGCAGCTGCTCTACCCTCCTTGCAAAATCATCTCGCTCGGCCAAAGCCCGGGCCAACTCTTCCTCCTTCGCAGAGAGTTCGACCTCGACTATCCGCAGATGGTGCAATTCGGCCAACAACTCGCTGTTTCTCTTCTCTACATTATAGAGTATTCAACTCGTCAGATGGACCTCGCCCTCGAGGCGATCCTCCCGGGACTGCTGAAACAACTCCGCACGGCGCCGAGCTGCCGCGGTGATACGAGTTTGCTCGGCGATCTGAAATAAAAAAAGGACAACATTGAAGAACTACATGACCGAACCAAACACTTAGACAAGTCCAAAACCAAAACAATCTTTTTCATTCATCATCAAAGCGGTGGCCAGTCCGCAAAAGGCATTACACTGTTTTTGAAAAAGAACAAAAACTACAAAAATTACAAGGAGATCAGGGGTCCACCTGCGTCGCCGCTTCGACCACAGGCGCGTCGCCAGATGGCCCCTCGTTTCTCCCCTCGACCTGGGGGTCTGCCACCGAAGGGTCAGCCTCCACCTCCTCGTCGTCCTCACCTTCCCCCTCGTCACCTTCGCCTCCCTCCTCCTCACCGCCTGAGGGTGACCCCGGCCACAGCCTGTAGCCGACCCGCTCAAAGCCGGGGACACGGTCCTGAATATGGTCGAGCGCCCTCTGATAGGACATCTCCATGTTCGTGGCCATGTGCTTCTTCGCCTCGGCCTCGACCTCGGCCTCAACCTCGGCCCTAATCTGCGTGGCCAAGGCCTCTTTCTCCGCCTTCACATCGGCCAGAGACTTCGCCGACGCAGCCAGCTCCTCGGCAGCCTTCGCGGCTTTGGTAGACTCCGCATCAAGTCGCCCCTTGGCTCTTTCCAGGTCGGCCACAAGATCGGCAACCCGGACTTCCAAGGCCTCGACTCGCCTCTGCTCGGCGTCGAGTTGCCGAACCGCCTTGATCTTCTCTGCCCTGTCTTTGTCGCTGGCGGCCTTCAGCTCTTTCTCCTGCGCGGCAAACGTCTCAAGGAGATGGCCGAAGTGACAGGTGGCCTGTGAAGACAACGATAAGCGCAAGATACAGGCCGAGCAGTAGACTTGAAGAAATCCACAATGAAAAACTTACCGATACGAGCGACCGAGCCACTTCGTAGGTATCGTCGCCAACCGTCCCCGCCTTCAGCGCGGCTCTATCCTTCGGGGTTGCCAGGTGCTTGACGACCTGCACCGACATCTGCGAGTTTCCGTGGAATCCGTCGTGATTCTTCACTCGCCAGTTCGGCACGAACAGCTGTTTGTGTTGCTCGGTCAGGATCTCCTCGGCCGCATCGGTCAACGGTGGAGCCTCGAGCGACAACGCCGCATTAACATCGAAGGCCCCACCAACCGGGGCAGATGCCACAGGCGTCGAGGGCTCCTCGGCAACAACCACCGCCGAAGGCGCCTCGGTGGTCGGAGGAGGCGGAGTGGTAGTCGGAGCGACCTTGGGCTGCGGAACTGACGAGGCAGCCACGGTCGGCCTCTTCCTCTTCCTGCCGCCGGCCACTTTGGACCTATCGGCCATCATGGCATTGAAATCAATCTTCATCGCTTCTGCATCAAACAAAACACAAACTGAGTCAGTAAGACGAGCTAAAGACTTGAAAGAAAAACAAAAACAAACGAGATGTCAGGAGCATACTCGGGTCGATGGGGCTAAGGCCAGACCCGAACAGCACCTCCTCCGTCAACTCCCTCCAACTCAACATGGGGAGGGCCATGATCTTCCTCGCCACCTCCTCCTCGGCCTCAGTCAGTACGGGGTCGACTGTCGCAAACTTGGGCACCTCAGGCTTCCACCGGCTCGGAATTTGCAGCATCGATTCCCCCCTCAATATGAAGAACTTTTCTTTCCAGCCTTTAATTGAGTCCGGGTTTTCTATGATCCTAACACCCTTCCTCGGCCCCAAGTAGTATCGATGCTCGGTCTTGTGCATCTGGTTTATTCGATACAGGCCTCGAAAGACCGTCAGGTCCGGCTCGACTTTAGCGTTGCGGCACTGGAGCAGGAAGGCGTTCACATGACGCCATGTGTTTGGCATAAATTGGGTCGGCGCGAGGCAGAACCATCCGAGGACTTGGAGAACGAAGGGATGCAGCGGAAAACGCAGTCCGGCGTTCAGGGAGTCGAAGTCGAACATGCACATATCCGATGACGATAGTTTGGAATTCGCCCGCATCCCAGCGCCGGGGACAATTAACTTGTACTCTGGAGGGATGGCGAACCCCTTTCTGATCCGAAGGAGATCCCTCTCGGATAGCACCGACCCGATCTCGTCCGCCTCGGTGGGAAGTGCCGGATTGGGTTCCTCGTAAACTTCCGACTGGCCAAAGATCGCCTTCTTCAAAAGATCGCCTTCGTACTGCCTAACCCCCGAATGCCCGGACAGTACAGAAGGGTATCGTCCCATCTCGGGGGCCTGCTTCGGGTTCTCCACGATCACCTCGACCACGGGAGATTGGGTGACCACCCTCCTCTTCTTCTTCTCCTTCCTCGCCTCGGCCGCAGCCGGATCGGCGACCTGTTTCCCCTTCCTTCGGATCTCCGCCTTCCTCCTCTCCTCGGCGCCATCATTGCCCGAGGACGAGGCCTCACTCCCCGAGTTCACTCTTGACAACTTTATAAAAAAGCTAAGGCTAGTAGACTGACCTTTGAAGTGACGTTCACGGTCGGAATGAGCTCGCCGGAAATCGCCTGGCCCACGCGACAGCTAGCGCAACCGCCTTGGAGCAAAGATCGCCACTAGCAGAGAGCAGAGAGTAAAAGTGAAATCTTTTGAGTAAAAGTGAGAAATGAGCTTGGAAGTGGGGGAGTGAACTTATATAACCCCAAAAGCGAGTTTGGGCCGCCTTGGGAATCTAAAAAGCCCATTAAGAAGCCAAAATGCCAAAGCGGAGCGTTACGACATTTCAGTTTCAACAACAGAGAATCCTCAAATCACCAAGTCCACGACTCGGCCACCGGTGTGCCTAACCAAGCTATCGAACAGCTTGACTGGGCAACCGAGCCACTGAGTCTCTTCAAAACAGCTCCAAGCTACTAAGTCTCCACACCTCGGCCAACGGCACCGAGCTTCCGAGCCGAGAAGACGAGGAACCGACCCTCTTATATGGAGAAAAATCCTTCCGAGGCGAAATTACCGTCGGATCTCTCCAAAATTCGTGTCAGAATTCGATGGACGGTTCAGATTGCGCCACGCCCACAAAACGACAAGATAACGTTTTCTCGTGATCTGAACCCCATCCTCGTGATTCGCACCATGATGGACGCACCAGATCCGACCACGTGCACCTTCCGAACTGCCTGCCACCGGCCTGCTTAACCGAGCTACCGAACAGCTTGGCCAAGCAGCCGAGCTACTGGGCTCAGAAGGTAGCGACCCATCAAAGCCACATCCTTCAAAATGTCCAACTCAGTGCCTCGACTAACGACACCGTACTCCCGAGCCGAGGGGACGAGGAACCGACCCTCGTATATGGCGAAAAACCTGCCGACCATCCTCAGCCGTCAGATCTTGTCAAAGAGCGCGCTCGGCATGACGGACGGCCCAGATTTCGCCACGTCCACTAAACAACAAGATAGTGTTTTTTGGGGATCTGCGCTGAGATGGACGCCCAAGATCGCGCCACGTACTTCGGCTGATCCCGAACCATTGGTGCCTCGACCTTCCGAGCCGAGGGGACGAGCCGAGGAGACGAGGAAGCGATCCTTGTATATGGTGAAGATATCCGCCGAACCATCTCAGCCGTCAGATCTTGTCAAAGAGCGCGCTCATCATGACGGACGGCCCAGATCTCGCCACGTACCTCGGTAGACTCCGAACTGCCTGTGCCGACCTGCCGAGCCGAGTGGACGAGGAACCGACCCTCTTATACGGCGAAAAAGCCTGCCGAGCCGAGGGGACGAGGAACTGACCCTCGTATATGGCGAAAAAACCCGCCGACCCATGTCAGCCGTTGGATCTTGTCAAAAAGCGCGCTCGTCATGATGAACGGTTCAGATCTTGCAATGATCACTAAACGACAAGATAGCGTTTTTTGGGGATCCGCGCTGAGATGAACGGCCCAGATGACGCCACGTACCTCGGCTGATTCCGAGCCGAGGAGCCGACCTGCCGAGCTGAGGTACCGAGGAACCGACCCTCGTTAATGAAGAAACTACCTGCCGAGGAATAGGGATCGTCTGATCACTCAGAAATTCGCGCTCGGCACTGATCAAGGGTCCAGATTCCGCCACGCCATAAATCAGTATTTAAAAATTAATTTTTATTTATTTAAATCGTTTTATTTATTTAAAAATTGCGAAAAATTGCGAAAAATTCGGGAAAATTAACTAAAAAATCTAGAAAATAATTAAAAATTTGGGGGGATATTTTTGAGCCCCTGAACGAACAATTATTGCCTAGAATGTACTGTTAATACCCCCGAACGATTAGTTAACACATCGCAAAATTAAATAAATAGTCCGAAAAAATAGATAAAAGCCGTCAAATACTCAACAAGGCTACAGAACAGCTCACGGCTCCAAAAATTACCTCACTACCCCCTTCGAGATTCAAAATCCTCCATTCAGACTCCGATACAACTCCACTAGCCACTGAAACAGTTAAACTACTCCTCAAAGGCTGATCACACTCAGTCTTTAGGAGTGGGGGGCTCGTGATATGGCTAAAAATGGGGTTAAATCGGAACCGTCCAGATTGGGCACGAATCTTGAAGCTCAGGGGTAAAACAGTAATTTCACATACAAATGGATCCAAAACGGGTACTGGGTCTCCTTCTCACAGATCCAACACCCCACAAACGGATCCACTCCAACTGGGTACGGGTCCCGACCCAAGACAAACCCAGATCAGCAAGAGAAAAATCAGGGTCACTGATTTGACCGAATCAACGGACCTGATTTGCTCTCACCGGGAATCAGGGGTCAGTTTCCTAAACAGATTGGGAGGATTTTTCTCCTGACAGTTACACAGGAAATCAGGTCCCTAATCACTCCCATGGCGACTATAAATACCTCCCCCCTACTACTGTGACCAGGTAATCACACTTTTTCCACCTTAAGCTCTTTCTTAATCATCACTGGTTACTGACAAGAGCGTCGGAGGGTGCGTCGCCGGAATCAACCCCGGTGTATCGCACTTCCTTGCAGGTAGCGGCAGAAATCAGAAGGCTTGGATCCGCTGTTCAGGTTTTTCCACGAACTCACAAATCTCATCTGTTTACCCCCACACCAGATTCAGCGGTAACAGGTAGTGATGGGGGATTCGGGGTCGGTGAGGCAGTCGGGGAGCGGCAACAGGACGGGACGAGGAGGTGGAGTGCGGGGGTGTTGTCGAGGTCGCGAAGTGGAGGGTCTAGGGTTTCGGTTTCGGGGATTAGGATTTGAGTTAATTTTATTTGGGAGATTTTTAATTTGGAGTAGATTTTAGAGTTAATCATTAACCCTAAAATTGTATTAGGATTTATCACAAACCCTAATAATTGGATCTCAATTGTATCACAAAAAAAGAGACGGGAAGAGCAAAACTCAACACAATAATTTTTAATCAAGAATGACATAACTTCTCATTAATCTCAAGACCTATAAATAGGCTCAAAACAAATCTTGATACAAATCTCAAAAATATTCTAATGCATAAAAGAAAGATTATATATGGCTATAATTGCCAAAACAAATATGGTATTGAAATAAAATACTAAACTAAGCAAAATAGATTTCCTCATCAGAGGGCAAATAAGATCCCTATGTTAATAATAATTCATCACCGTTATCGTTTCACCATTAATAAATCTCTTCCAGTGGAATCTACCTATGTTAACGAATACAAGAGAATTTAAAGATTTTAGAAGAGCCAAATATGACACAGAAGTATATACCGTATCAAGATGTTTATTCAGTTATAATGCATAACTTTTTAAACAAAGCCTGTAAGACAGATAAGACAAATTTTTTGAAAACAAAACCCGTAAGACACAGATAAGTATATTCGCTTCCTGCATATTATTCACTAGGAAGT
The DNA here is from genome assembly GCA_017893485.1 of Hemerocallis citrina. Taxonomy (NCBI): domain Eukaryota; kingdom Viridiplantae; phylum Streptophyta; class Magnoliopsida; order Asparagales; family Asphodelaceae; genus Hemerocallis; species Hemerocallis citrina. The sequence goes on from JACEHZ010000251.1 coordinate 67,173, forward strand.
CCTTTTTCCATTTTGAAAATTATTTTGCAAATTACTACCAATTCCATTTTATACATAGTTGCCTATATTCTCAAATTGGTTGTTATATTCCTACATGACAAAAAACACAACCAGCAAACGTATTGCTCACTGATCAGGTAGTTACTATGCTACTGCCAACCTTGCTTCACGAATAACAAAAAAACTAGAAACAGTGACCAAATAAAAGGCGATGTTGCACAAATCTTAAATTTCTCACAAAAATTGCAAAATAAATGCTTACTCCAAATAAGTGCTTCGTGTTAAAGTAGTGCTTAGTTTAATCCCACATCGGTAAATGAACTAGTTCACTTTTTGTCAATCCAACAAAGCATTCTTTCTTTCTCTATACATACGTTAATATGGTATTGGGAAATACCAAAAAATTAGGTTCTTTTGATTCTTCTTTTCAGTTATTATATATATATATGAATCAATTGGGCTTATTCTTCTTCTTCCTGACTTCTTCCCACCCTAACCCACTACCCACAAACCCCATATCCAGCCGCCACCTCATCATCTCCAAAAACCCTAATCCCCCCTCCTCATCTCCACTGCCGCCACCCACAACCTCATCACCCTCCCATCCCCTCCACAACCGGCACCCTCTCATCACCATCACACCCCCTTTTTTCCCTCCACTGTCGCTGCCGACGAACCCATCACCACCAACCTTCATCACCATCCAGATCCACAACCCTCTCCTCCTCCAAACCCACAACCAGATCTGTCAGGGTCAACGAGAGCATGACCCAAGTCGGTTATCATCATCGGAGTTGTCGTCGTCAAGAGGCAAAGTAGCGTCGAGCCTGTATCTGTTTTTCTTTTGTTTTTTCCTGTATCTGATTTGCACATGCATTGCGCACTTCTTTTAAAACTGGGAGATGGCGGGAGTAGTGAGGCACGTGCTTAGCACGTGTTTTTGCGTCTATCGTCCTGTAGCATAACCGCCACTCTCCTCCTCTATAAATATGCGATGTAAGAATCTTTTGGGAATCAATGAATAAATCAATCTAGTTCTTCCCCAAATCTCTAATTTCTTCCCCAAATCTTCTCTTTCTCAACCCTAGTTCTTTCAACCTTCCCTCTAATGGCAACTTCAAGCGCTCTCGAGAAACGAATCCCTGACAAAGTGGTATCAGAGCCAACCTTCACCGGAGGCACATTGACGGTGAAGGAGGGTATCCGTTCAGTGAAGGAGGGGATTCAAGCGATCAATTTGCAGTCGAATTTGTTGGAGAAGCGACTCGATTCTCTCAATGGAGAGTTTGAGGTGAGGATGACCAAACTGGAAAAGAAATTGGATGCGATGATGTCGATATTGCAGCAATCCAAACCATAGACCACGCCATTGATCCCCATTACTCCATTGTTCTCGATAGCACCTCAACGGGTTGAAAGGAGGGAGATCACTAATCCTAACTCCAACTCTTTTAATTCTAAGGGTTGTTGTGATGGTGGAAATATGTTTAGAGCTCAAATTAAGAATGGAGTTGTAATAGATAGTGAAGGTTTGCTGACTGTTGAAGCTAATGAAAAAGGGAGTGGAGAGTCATTGAAGGTGTTTAAGGAAATGATTGAACAAGATAATGGAGAGATAGATCATGTTTCTGAGAAGGTTGAGGACAAAAAGCGGAAAGTTGCAAGTATTGTGAATGAAGAGAATGTAAATCAAAAGGAAACATGGTATATCATAGAAGAAGTTTTGAATAGGGGTGAACTTCTATTAATTTCATTTCCTGTAAGTGGCTTAAATAATTTCACTCCCATGGAGAAGATTTTTGTTAGTAAGAAGATGAGTCTTGCCCCACGAATTTGGTCATGTAACTTGTGAGGTTGATGAAGTTTGGAGTTTAGAAAGAGGTTGTTGGCTGATGAATTGTTTTGGGCAGTTGCAGCTAATGTTGTGTTGAATGAGAGACCAGAATTGAGTATTAAAAATATATTGATTGTTGATGGGGATATTCATCATGGCAATGTCACTCGAAAAGTATTTTAAAAGGATCCACAGGTTTTATTCTTCTCTATCCACAGGTTTGATTATGGAAGCTTCTATCCTGGGGGTGATGATGGTTCTCTTTCTATGATTGGGGACGACAGAGGAGCAGGAGATAAAATGAATTTTCATTGTGACTCATACATGGTATCTGATGGTGGAACAGTTAACTTGTTAAGCAAATCTTGTGGAGTTTACAATATTAATGAGTTTGGTTGGCAAAAGCATACAACTGGCCTAGTATATGAAGAAACTGGTGAAACTATGTAACGGTTTGCTTCTCATGAAATGCATACATTTGGAGCTAAAAGCTGTGGAGGAAGCGGTGTTGTTCTTAGAGCTATTCATATACCCATTCATCGAATTTTGACCTTGAAGAAGATAAACATATTCGAAAAGGAGAAGAGACAACAACTTCTGAATGATATAAGGAAGCTATGTGAGGCATGCTGTTTTCAGGGATTAGTGGAACTTCATGGGGCTTATTACACTTATGGGTCAGGTCAGATCAGTATTGTTCTGGAATACATGGATGGTGTATCATTTGCTGATATCCTGCTAGTGCGGAAATCTATACCAGAGCAAATTCTTGCATATCTGATCATGAAGTTGTTGAACGGTTCATCATCTCTTGCGGTTGCGGCGTCGCTCTCCCTTGCAAATTATCATCACGTGATGGATACAGCAAAGTTGATGAAGATGGCTAGTGGAGTTCGCACTAGTGGAAAGGGCAGTGTTCGCAGAAAGAAGAAAGCAGTGCATAAGACAACTACAACTGATGACAAAAGGCTACAAAGCAATTTGAAAAGAATAGGGGTTAATGCAATCCCTGCTATAGAAGAGGTCAGCATTTTCAAAGATGATTTTGTGATCCAGTTTCAGAATCCTAAAGTGCAAGCTTCTATTGGAGCAAACACATGGGTTGTTAGTGGGTCACCTCGAACAAAAAGACTTGAAGATGTGCTTCCCAGTATACTCAGCTACTTGCATGGAGTAAGACATTTAGTTCACAGAGATATTAAGCCTGCAAACTTGCTTGTAAATCTCAAGGGAGAACCAAAGATTACTGATTTTGGTATAAGTACAGACTTAGATATATCTGTTGCTATGTGTGATGCCTTTGTAGGCATTGTTACATACTCGTCACAGGAGATAATTCGAAGTGAGAATTATTCTTATCCAGCTGATATCAGGAGTCTTGGATTAGCTATATTTGAATGTGGCACTGGGAAATTTCCGTATACGGCGAATGCTGGACTAGCTGATCACATGCTTCAGATATTGTATGACCCTGCACCTACACTTCCAAGAGAGTTGTTTTTAGTGGAATTATGCTCATTTATTAGTCCAGGTGAAGCTGCATATGACTGTAAAACAGTTGAAGGAGTGCGGAGACATCAACTTAAGCAGTTCATCATCGATGGAAATAAAGTCGTACCTAGTGCAAGTAATTCCGATACAAGAGTTGGATGTTGTGTTTGAGGATCACAAAGTCTACAAAGTTGATATTGTCACAAGCTTTGGTGATGGCAAGCCTACATTGTTGGATGAGAAATGGACGACCGTCTACAAAAAAGACGTAGATAAAAAGTATCACTTAAAGATGAAAGCATCAAGATTCATTTTTAGCAATATCAGTCAGAATTTTCCCATCATGTCGTTTTCTGCAAGGGCTTTAGAAGAGAATCATGCTAGTCAGGGACTTGTAGAATGCATGAACCATGATCTCTTGAAACCTTATCCTGTTCTACATGAGAAGTCAGGATTATTGAAGAACCAGAAATAAAGGCTTAGCTTGCATTAGGGATAGAGACAAAGTAGGGTGTAGGAGAGAAGAAAGAAAAGTGACACCCAAGGTGCTGCTGCTATTGAAGTTGAACCCATGGATGAAGCTTCGAATGGTGTACTTGTCCAATAATGAGCCATTTTCTGATTTTGAGCTTAGGGACAAGCTCAATCTGAGGGGGAAGGAGTTGCCAGGGTCATCGAGAGCATGACCCAAGTCGGTTATCATCATCGGAGTTGTCAAGAGGCAGAGTAGCGTCGAGCCTGTATCTGTTTTTCTTTTGTTTTTTCCTGTATCTGATTTGCACGTGCATTGCGCACTTCTTTTAAAATTGGGAGATGGTGGGAGTAGTGAGGCACGTGTTTAGCACGTGTTTTTGCATCTATTGTCCTGTAGCATAACTGCCACTCTCCTCATCTATAAATATGCGATGTAAGAATCTTTTGAGAATCAATGAATAAATCAATCTAGTTCTTCCCCAAATCTCTAATTTCTTCCCCAGATCTTCTCTTTCTCAACCCTAGTTCTTCCAACCTTTCCTCTAATGGCAACTTCAAGCGCTCTCGAGAAACGAATCCCTGACAAGATCCAAACCCGCAATCACCAAAAAATCCTAACCAATCCATATCTGAACCGAACCCCACCTGAACCTGAACCTGAACCGAACCACAACCCACATCCGGATCTAATATAGCTCTAAATCACCCAAACCAAACCAATCTAGACCTGACCCACACACACCAAACCCACATCTGAACCATCCAAATCTGAACCAAATAAGCCCAAATCTGAACCAAATCTGATCCAAAAACAATCCAAACAAGATCAAAACCCAACCTCCACCCTCCAAATGCTTGGTGATCTATGCTGCTCCATGATGCGTGCTCATTCTTTAATCCCCTCTCCAATCAACATCTCTCATTCAAACTCGTCTTTACCTTCAGATCAAATAAAGATCAGCTCATCTCCTCCAATGGCGACCGATCCTCCTTATCTCGCGAAGTCGGAGCGCATGACCACCAAGAATCTCTTCAGCCGTGGTGACTATCACCGCTTCAACATAAATTATTACACCTACTGTCATAGCCGATCTCATGAGTATGAGATGTATTGGAAAAGTCTCGGTTGTCCCGCTACTGCTCATTAGTCTTTCATTGTGGAACTTTCTCCTTCCACTATTGCTCCTTCAGATGTGCCAACCTCCCACTATACCATTTCTGCTGAAGAGTATCAGTTCTTGCGAGGGGTGGCATTCAGGTTGGGTGGTTCGGCCCAGGCCAAAACCCACCATGCAAGGCCACTTGGCAAGGCGGCCCCAGACCGGACCACCCTCAAGACCGGTCTGGGCCCAAAAGAGAACCACCGGCCCAAACAAGGACTGCCAGCCTGGGTCCCGATTTTCGGGTTGGTTTGGGCCGAGCCAGGCCGACCCAGTTGTTTTTTTTCATATTTTATTTCTCTCGTTCAAAATTAAAATAGTAAAATATTTTTAAAAAAATTGTAAAAAATATGATGTACAAAAACTAATCATGTAAAAAAAAAAATAGTGTATTATTTTTCTCAATTGATGAAGTCTAGAATGAATTACAAAGGTCAAAATTGAAAATAAATAGACATTGTAATAATACATGCAAAGTTACAAAATTTAAAATTACAAGTTAAGGAGATGATCTAGGGTTCACGAGAGCTTAGGGTTAGATTGAAGCGAATGCATTGGACTACTGTCGTGCACCTCTACTTGATCTAAACTTAGGATCTCATCGCCCTAAATTCCCTAGTGAGCATCCGCTACACTGCAATAATCTTCAATCTTCGTCTTATTGAAATTAGGTCTTCCATATTCAATCTCCAGTCGTCACTACTTGTTGAGTCGTCTTTATTCCTTGAGTCATGTCCTCCGCTTTCATCCAATCTTCACTGCACACGAGCATCTCCATAGACTTCGGCGTTAAGCGATTCCTTTTGTCGCTCAATATCTTGCCACCAAGAGAAAAAGCATTTTCCAATGTGACGGTAGACACCGGAGGAGTTAGTATAATTTTTGTCATATGAGAAAGAATAGGATAAGATGTTTCATTGTGCCACCATGATAACACATCAATATCATGTTCAATTGAAGGTTGCATTATACCAATGTAATTCAGTGGGTGCATTAGTCCTAGGTATTTTCGATCTAATAAGATTCAATACATCACTTGCTTCATTGGAAAATGCAAGACCCTTACCTCTGGCCCTGAAAAAAATGATGCACTTGTATGTTGTGTATGAGTAGTAAATGCAAACTTTCTATTATAACTATCATGTAAACTATTTATTACCAACTCAAATTTAACTATAAATGCATAATGATCATAGTTATCAATACCATCTCCAACGTATGTATAAAATATACAATCAAATTCTTCGTACCCCTAATATCGCAGAATTCATTACACTAGCAACACAATACAACATCAATTCAACATAGGAATATGATGAAAATATTTCAAAATTTTAACGTAAGCAGAATGAACAATTGTTCCAATCAAAAGGGTCGGACATCATTTCCTGAAAAGTTTTAATCATAGTAACTGTTGTAAGTAAAATACCACTAGAAGTGGATGAATAAGTTTTAGAAAATTGCATGGTGGAAGTTAGAAAAGGTTCTAAAAAATTTATCAAATTGTCGGCAAAATTCCAATATTCATCGTTCATACGAAAATTTTCCATATGCACTGCAACAAATAGTTCGTAAGTAGAATTCCAACGGACCAACGGTGTCTAACATTTTTAGGGAATTTTACATAATTTATTTCCTTAAGCTCACACCAATCTTTGAATGCTTAAAGAGTAGGTTTACTCAAAGTTATGAAATGCACACAATCTCTTAATGCACTCATATATTTGTCAGCATGCACTCATATATTCATTAGCTAACTTCAATGCATCTTGAACACATAGGTTGAGAATATGATATGCAAATCTAACATAAAATATTTCAGGCTCTATAAGCTAAAACTCATCCCTTAATGTAGAAATTGCCCTTATATTATTTGAGGCATTATCAAAATCAATTGCATAATTTTATCACGAATACAAAAAGTCGTGCATGCTTCTATGATATGCGATGTGATAGTCTCTTCATCAGCTTAATGTCAAGAATGCATTTCTGAATGGGGACTTGAAAGAGGTGGTGTATGCAGCAACTTTCTGAATTTGACCGACAGGAAAAGAATCTTGTATGTTCGCTCAAAAAGTCTCATTATGGCCTCAAAACAGTTTTCTTGGGCTTGGTTTGAAAAGTTTACAAAAAATGTGTGCTCTTATGGATTATCTAAAAGCAATGCAGACCATACTCTCTTCGCCAAGAAAGCAAAGGCATTGTTATCCTATTAGTCTATGATGATGATATCATTATCACAGGCAGTGACTCGCAAGGTAATGCAGATATCAAGCAGCAGTTAGCACAAACCTTTCAAACAAAAGATATTGGTCTGCTTCGATGCTTCCTTGGCATTAAGGTTGCACGCACGAAGGATGATATCTTCTTTCACAAATGAGGTCCTTGATATTCTTACTGAGACAGGTATGTTAGGATGTAGCCCTAGTGACACCTATGGATCCCAATATTAAGTTGTCCTTCTCCAATGATGCATTATTCTCTGATCCAAGACGATATCACAGGCTAATTGGCAAACTCATATATTTCACGGTGACTAGGTCAGATATTGTCTATGTAGTTGGTCGAGTTAGCCAGTTTATGCATGCAGGGAACATCATTCATTGGAAAGCAAAGGTTCACATTCTTCGCTATCTAAAGAAGGTCCCAGGGCAAGGACTTCTCTTCAAGTCTGGTGACTCACTTTCTTTACGAGGTTATTTTGATGTTGATTGGGTAGGATAAGTTGATGATATACACTCAACTAGTGGGTACTTTGTATTCTTTAGAGGTAATCTGGTATCTTGAAAAAGCAAGAAGTAGCAGGTGGTCGCTAAATCAAGTGCAGAGTCTGAATACCGAGCCATCGAACATTTTGGTCTCTAAAGTTTTATGGCAAAGAAATCTTCTTCGAGACTTGGCAATCTTATTATCATCTCCAGTTCAACTCTACTGCGACAACCAGGTTTCTATGCATATTTCTAAAAATCCAGTGTTTCATAAATGCACAAAACATATCGAAGTCGATTGTCACTTCGTTCGTGATGAATGAGCGAAGGTGATTTCATACTCATATGTTCGGTGAACAACTTGCTGATATCCTAACTAAATCACTACCCCCTAAACTTTTTCAAGCCTTCTAGAGCAAGCTTGGCTTTAATAATATCTACACACTAGCTTGAGGGAGTGTTAAAGTAGTTCTTAGTTTAGTCCTACATCGATAAAGGAATCAGTTTACTTTTTTTCATCGTCTGTATATATGAGACATTGTATTCAGTTATATCAATACAATAAAGTATTCTTTCTTTCTCTATATTGTACATGTAACCCTTGTTTTTCATTTTTTGTATTTTTGGTATATTTTTCTTTTCTTGTGTATTTGTACTCTCTCTCTCTTGTATTTTTCTGAACCGTATATTGAGTTGTTTCAATATATTTTCATTTATTTTCTCATTCTTGATTTTTGCGTGTTATTTCAGATTTCTTGGTTGTTCTTGTTCATGGTTGTTGTTTTCGCTCTTCATTGTTGTCTCGTTCTTTTTATTTGTTTTTTTGGGTGCTCTTGGTGATTTGGTGGTCTACTCCATTCCTAATCCTATTATTTTGATCTCTAATTGATTACCAAAGCCAAATTACCCAATCCTAGTTGAATCCTATTCAATTTGATCACCATTTGTCTTATTTGATTAATCCTATTACCACTCTTAATACCCACAACCCAATACCCATAAACCCACATCCGAAACCCTATATATATAAACTTCCCCCTAACACAAACCCTAACCCTAAATCCATCTACTCTATCCCGGCCTCCCTCTCTCTCTCTCCCTCTCCTTGCTTGCATCCCGACCGCACACAACCCCCAAGCCCAGGCCGACCCTATCCCGGCCTGTGCACACCCCGACAACCCCCCAATCCCGACAGCACTCCCCTCTCCTCCGGCCTACTGTCAACCCGAGCCCCCACGTCCTACACCCGAGCCCTACTCCCAATCATCCCTCCTTAACCATCATCCGACCATCTCATCGCACCACCATACCAAACCTCTTGCACCACAAATCCATCGTCTCTCTCTTTTGGTCTCTCTCTCGCTTGCTTGAGAGTTCGCACGTGGGATCGTGCGAGTTGTTCGTGGGTTCGTTGCTTGGATTCGTTGATTCGCGGATTTTCGTTTGTGGGTTTTGCTCGTTGCTCGTGGATTTGGTTGTTCTTCATTTTCGGTTAAGACAAGTAACTTGTACTCCAATTCATTTGTTTGATACAAGTAAAAAATATCACCTATAGTGTAGTTGGGTCTAGAGACGACTCTTGTTTGTATTATCCTTGATGGGTTTTGTCTCTATTTTGTCTCTATTGTGAAAACTTGACCATAGATGACTCACGACATAATATGGATATGAATTAACTTAGGTTTTGCCCGTTCTTGATTTGATCATGTATGTGAGACTTTTGTAAGAATTTGGATATTTGTTGAGATCCATGTGATAGGCTTGTTTTAGATATGTTAATAACCCAAATTCATGACGTTTGGACACTTGGTAGACTTGATTTTATGTTTGGGTGTTTGGATAAATTTTCTGAATCTATGTCAATTTTGTTTTTAAGGAAAAAATCTGTATTTGTTGCTGATCTGTTTTGTTTGCTATTTTGGACTGTCTTGAAGTCAGTATCTTAATTTCGGTATAAAACATGAGTTTTAGATAAATTCGTCTATTTTCAAACCCCTTGACCTTACTTGATTTTGATTTCGTATGACTGAGTTATGACTGTTTTACTACAGAGGTGTCGATCTTTTTCAGATTCTGTTTTTTGGTAAATTTGATGACAAATCATTTTAAAGAACTATGCTATATATATTATTTTGATCTAAAACTTTGGTCAGTGTTTCTTTATCAAGTTAGAGATTACCCAGAATTTTGGTGAATTTTATTGATGAGTTTTATATGTTGTTTCATGCTCGTTTATGAATTCCATAATTGCTGTATTTTACTCACTGTTCTGTAAAGAACCTTATTTTTACTATGGTTCCTTTTACTGTATGAAAAATATTTGTGAAATATGAAAGTTAATATATTTTATCTATTTTCACCTCTCTTTGGCGGAATTGGATTTCGTTTCACTGATTGCAAGATATCATAATTTTCGTACAGCAGTGTTGGGATTTCCAGATTTGCCAAACTACTGTTTATCGATGTTTTCTTATTTTGATGAAAGATCTACTTTCCTGGAAAATTATGAAATTTTATATTTAGATACTGGACCTATAGGGGAATACCCCAGATTTTTCCTGGAATTTATTATGATGTTTCCATGTTGTTTTCCTGTTCTTGAATTCGTTTTCCTGATTTCTGGCTGAACCTATTTTCTGTATTAAAATCAGTTCTGAATTATGATGTTGTGAATTACTATATGGCTTATTTATACTTGCTGGATTCGTGTGAAAGTCTAATTTCCAGATCCTTCGACGGATCCAGATTTGAATGTATGTAGTAGCGGGAATCACTGTTTTAGTATTTTACTGTCTTGCTGTCCTGAATATGAACATACACTGTTTTGCTCGTTTATGTGACTGTATATCACCTATGCATGTTTATTTGTTTTCCTGGACCTAATACTGATTATACCATATTAATTTGACACTATTTCGTATACATTCATGCTTGTTTGATGACCATAATAAAAGTAATGAAGCCGGGGTATATGGAAAAGATCTAGTAGTGGGAAAGCATAGAAATGTGTACTTAGAAGGGGGCCCGTGTTTCCCATCTGATTATCTGTTTATGAGATCATGCAAGATTTTGTTTATCTGATTCCTGACTACATACTTCCTTATGAGAGGGTGTACTCAGAAGGGGGCCCGTGATCCCATCTTGTACCCAACTACATACTTCCTACGAGAGGGTGTACTTGGAGGGGACTTAGTCCTATCTGTTGCATGATCGTCTGTTATCTGTTTGTCTGGATCTGTTATCTGATATCTGTCTGAACCCTGAGTATACGGCCCTATATGATCCCCTACGAAATCTACAAATATAACTGTTTTGAATGTAGCAACCATGTGATAAAAGGATGGCACATGAAGTGCTACCTAGTTAGTAATTAATACAAGACATATAAAAATCTGATATCTGTATCTGTATCTGAAATCTGAAATCTGAATTTGAATCTGTTATATGTATCTGGCTATCTGTTATCTAATCATCTGATTACTTGTTATCTGTCTGACATTATCACTTGACACCATATTGACACTATCTGTATATCTGTCTGCATGCCTTTTGACTTTGATACTTGACACATGTTAGTATATCATGCTAGTTGATTCTGCTATACCATGCTAGGTCTACTTCTGCTATTATTTAGATTTGTTTAGTTTTCCCCATGTACTTATATTCTACATTATAAGTGGCCCGTAACTTGCAATTGACAGGTACTTGTTTTCTTTTTTTTCTTCTCCTGCAAATTTACTAATTGCAAATCAGGATGGTCAGCTGACAGATAGTATTGGCGAGATGATGTATTAGTGCAGGATTTTCTGCTTTATTATCATTATTATTTGTTGCTTGAACTTGAATAAAATGTACTTGGTGACTTGGATATTTATTTGTATTTAGGCAATGTGACCCAGGATAGTTGACTTATTCAGAATTTGATTATTTAGAATTATTATATTTGGTTTTAAGTAATTTCTGTTGGTATCTTGTTTCGATTATGCATACCTGGTTGTATCTTTTGCTTCCGACTCTGATTATTTCTGTGATATGTTGGAAAGATTCTTGAATAGCTTATGAATGATGAAAATCATTTGCTGGGCTTTTGTCGCGTATCCGTATTCCGTATTCCTTTTTGGAAAACGGGGCGTGACAGTACATTAATATTGTTAAAATACAAATGCAATTTCTCTCAAGCCTTCTATAACTTCGAAGTTTTAGCCTAGTGGCAGAGATCTTCTCATGGTATCAACATGTTCGAATCTTACTGGGTCCGTTTATTTATTTTAGGAATAAAAAAAAGAATAGATTTTGTTGCGCATATCCAGGTTTCGGCCCAGAATTCGTTGGGCATTTATCTGGTTTCTTTGGCCCATTAAAAAAAGAAAAATGGATGCTCGACCAGCGGGGGAGTATTAGAATACAAATGTAATTTTCCTCAACCCATTTACAACATCAAAGTTTTAGCCTAGTGGCAGGGACTTTCACACTTGCTATAGGGGAATGGTGCAGTGCAAGCTTGAGTTGAAAACTCCATCACACTTCAACTCCATCACACACGCAGGCACGCACACACACTTATCCCATAATAGAGGATTGGTGCAAGCCCGATTTGAAGTCCCGACCACTTGTTCCTACGAGTAAATAAGCTTACCACTGGACTGTAGTTGCACCTAAAGTAGTGGCAAAAAAACCATCTTAGTGTCGTCACAAAAGGTGAAAAAACATACAAATTTAAATATTAAAAAAGGAAGGGCATCAGGATCAGCAGCTAAGGAACGTGCACTGCAACATGACATACGACACAGGATAAACTACACAAAAATAGCTAGTGTCGTGTTGGACATGTGTCCGACACAACACTACACTACAGGACACGACATGTCTTTCAACCAGGAAGTGTCTGCACTTCATAGAACACAAGGTCCATCGGAGAAATTCTCCTTGGTAATTAATAAAATGCTACACAAGTAACCATATAAACTGAACAAAACTTCACAGACCATATGAGGTCAAAAGGAATACAATTACTGGGGAATATAAATATTTCTGTACAACACATCATATGAATTACAAATTAAGTGTTCTGTGTTTACCAGCTTTGTTTACACTAAGAATAAGGACATTCTCAGACAGAAAAGAATACCTTGGCCCCCATGGTACAATTGGTTGCTTATCAGCATATTTGATATCTTTGGATACCTGAATGGATGGAAAAGTCAAATATGTTAGGTAGGCAGCAATAGGAAACATAATATAGGGGTTATAAAGGAACAAAAAAGGCCACAACAAAATCAGGGGAGGCACTCAATCTGAAATGATCCAAATGTTAGACCCTTCTTTTGATTCGTTAGCTGCAACATCATGATCTTGTCATATGCCTGATCTAGCTGAACAAACGATAATAGAAAAAAATAATACAAGTTCCCAAATCATAATCTATATAAGAATACATAGAAATATATTTCAAATTGTGTATAATTCAATGCATAGTTACCAGCAACATGAGATAAAAATAAATAAAATCCACAAGCTAATCATTTTTACAAGTGAAAAAATCTCTCTTAACCTACTTTGGATACATATGCTTCATCTCCTCTTCGCTCTGCATCCTTACCCTTTCTCATATATGATGTTTTGACACTATCAAATCCCTCAATTGGACTGGTTCCGAGAACCTAAAAAGAAAATATAACTAGTTGTCAAACACTTAAAGCAACATTCCATATTACTTAAATAGTACTATTAACAATGTTGGAATGAAAAGCTCAACAGACATTGGTTTACCGTATAGGGTTTTCATCACCTTCTGGACTCTTGGTAAAAGCCTAAAAGTAAATGCAAATTTTCATGAACTCAGAATGAATAAAGTAACATCACAAACTACCAATACAAATCTAGTTAGCATGAAAAATTCAGAGGACCCTTACCTGAAATGGGTTTGGGTTCTGGTCACTATTTGCATGTGAGCTTCCAGAAGCAGAGGAGGCTACACAGACCATCCGACAGTACCTAATAGGCATTCTCAAGAATCTGTCATAAACATAAGTCAAACACAAAACAAACAAAAGAACAGTTATCTCAACCCAAATATACATAAACATAAGTCAAACAAAAACAAAACAAAAAACTGTTATCTCAACCCAAAATATAATCTCGATTCATAAGTGCCCATCTTCATCCCAATTAATTTCTACAAATCTTGACTTCTAAATAACTCCTGTCAAGTATGATTGTTGGGCTTCTGAATGCTACTCCATTCTAGCTCCTCGACTGGATCATAACAAGGGGTTTTCTCAATTTTGTCCCCCAATTAATGTCCAATTAATTTGTTCCAATTACTAAAAGTAGGTCCCAAACACTGCAATTTGTTAGCTATTGCTTCATAGTTGGCCCAAAGGCCCCAAACACGTTTATACTTAACAAGAATTCACAAAATCCTTCTTATATCTCTTGAAGCGTGTGTTATTTTCTTCAAATGATAGTAGCTAATATTGGAGCCTATTTTTGAAAGAAAAAAAAAGAAGAGGAGCCTTTGCTTATGCTAAGAAAAAAGATTTGTGCATGCTTTAGGAACACAAGGGCAACTCACTGAATTTCCTGTATGACAATATTTGGGAAACTACCTAGTGGTAGCTACATATGGGAAACCCATATAGAGTAATAACAACAACAAAATAGAGGACTAAATTCATAATGGCATCTTTTGAGGCAGTAAATGATATAACACGTTAATTGGGGGACTATATTGACAAAAACCCAAATAGCTAGACAAAATGCCACAGAAGAAAAACTGAAAAATGGGCAGCCCAAAAAAAGCATTTCAATCTTATTTTTGTGAAGTAAGAGATCATAAATCCAAAACATATGAACCTGAATTCTTGACAAATTTCTCAACAAAAATAATACTTGCTCCATTCCAAAATATAAATCGTTCAAGGTTTCTACACTCTTATTAAGATATACCCTAGGTTACTGTAATGTAAAAAAATACCCCCATTTAATTAAACCTAATTTACCTATTACCAAAATGCCCACAGGATATGGGAACACTTAGGAGTGTTCAGGGTATAATTGGTAGTGGAGTAAAAAGATTAATTAATGAATACTTAGTAATGTCAAGACATTGTTTTGGGAACCTAAAAAGATATAATATAGAACTTTTATAATAAAATTATAAAAAAAAAGGCTAAAACGACTAAACTTGTGGAACGGAGGGAGTACCCATTACTTATCTACTCAATTCATTTTAGGTGGTTAGCAAGTTTGTCTTCAAAGTTCAAAGTTCCAATATCGCGATTCATTTTTAGGCAAGTCAACTAACCACATACTAATCCAAAAGCAACTACTATACTTCACCCCCAAACTAAACTCCCTTCCATAAGAAACCATGATAATAACAACTCAATAGACAAGATAAATGACAAAAAGAAGGGAAGCCATAGTTTAAAAAAAGATGAGATTTTTACTTCGTCGGAACAAAGAAGGGAGGAGGAGGAGGAGGAGGCGGCGGCGAAATCGAGGAGCGCATGACACGAGTGGTTCGAGGAGCAATGAGGGGCTTCGGGCACCTCACGGCGCTGGCGACCGGAATCACCATGGATGAGAGCTCGAATTAGAGTTTGGGAGTGAGAAATTGGGGGTTTAGGGTTTTGGCGATTGAGAAAGTGTTCTGAAATGCTCGCACGTTCTATCTCTGTTAGAGCATCTGTTGTGGTTCCTGTATTTCCAAATTTGGAAAATACAAAGAATGAATTGTTGTAGTCATTATGAAAGTTCTTGCCGCTAGGCTCAGCGCGGTCATTCCGCCTCTTATTGACTCGGCTCAATCCGGTTTTATCAAAGACCGTTTCATTCTTGATAGCGTAGCATCCGCTCAAGAGATCATTTCCCTTTGTCACCATTCCAAACTAGAAGGTATCCTCCTTAAGCTGGATTTTCAAAAGGCCTATGATAATGTCAGTTGGGACTTTCTTCTCGATATCCTACTGCATCGAGGATTCGGTCCGAAATGGATAGCGTGGATCAAATCCAGCTTGTTCGCTGGTACTTCTTCCATCCTTATCAACGGCTCTGAGGGTCATAAATTTAAGATCAAGTGTGGACTCCGCCAAGAAGACCCGCTTTCATCCCTGTTGTTTTCTCTGGTCGCAGATGTTTTCAGTAAGTTGCTCCGCAACGCTCGGGAAGCTCAGGCCATCGATGGTTTCGGGCGCTCTCAACATTTTGACGGTATCCTCAATTTGCAGTATGCAGATGATACTATCATTTTCACCAAATCGAATCGCTCCTCTTTGCGCAACCTTAAGCTACTGCTTTATTGCTTTGAGATGGCTTCGGGCCTCTCCATCAATTTTAACAAATCCACAATGCTTTGGTTGGGCGGTAACTCCTCTCGTCAATCTGAGGTCTCACAATTTTTTAACTGTCCCACAGCGTCTTTCCCCATCACCTATTTGGGTATTCCCCTGAAATGGGGCAAGTTACACAGATCCGACTGGTTCCCCTTCATTGATAAAATTGAGTCCAGGCTTAATATCTGGTCAGGTAAAATGCTCTCTCGCGGAGGGAGATTAGTTCTTCTTAACTCTGTCCTCTCTGCTATCCCGCTCTATATGATGTCATTCTTTTTCATTCCCTCCTGGGTCCTCAAGAGGATCGACCAAATCAGAAGTAATTTCTTCTGGACTGGAGCGGCCTCTTTTAAGCAAGGCTCCCACCTTTGTCACTGGAACACCATCTGTTCCTCCAAGGCCAACGGGGGTTTGGGTGTTTTAAATCTTCGAGACCATAACATCGCCCTCTTAGGCAAATGGCTCTGGAGATTCCATAAATCTCATCACCTGTCCCGGGGTTCGGTGTATCAAAGGATATTATTTCTCCTCCACTCCCTGGTGGGATTTCCATTCTCCAACCCACCGCTCGGCTTCCCCTTTCTGTAAAGGAGTCTGGAAGGTCGCTGCCGCTTTTCAAAGTGGTATTTATCGGTTATGTGCTAACGGTTCTAGGACCAAATTCTGGACAGATCTCTGGATAGGTAATACCAAGCTGTCCTCTGCCTATCCCCATCTTTTCAGTTTGGCATCCCTCTCTGATGCCACTGTAGCTGAATCCAATAGGATTTGGATCGTTCCTTTCTCGATCGAGTTGCCCCACCCTTTAGTCTCTGACCTTCAAGATCTTATCGATTCCCTTAATCTGTTCGAGTGGCAACCTCTGGAGGATATCGCTTGGCGATGGAGCGCATCCGGGTGTTTCACTGTTAAATCATTTTATAATTTCCTCAACTGCCGCGGGATTAAATCCCCTTCGGCTTGTTTCATCTGGAATTCCTGCGCTCCCCTCAAGGTTAAGATCAACTCTTGGCTGGCGCTCAATAACAAATTACTCACTGTCGAGGTTCTTAACAAAAGAAACCTAGCGTGGGGACAACGCTGTCCCTTATGCTCGGAAGGCTACGAAGATGGTAATCATCTTTTTGTGCGCTGCTCATTCATCGTTCCCTTTTGGAAGATCGTTGTCTTAGCTTGGGGGAGTCCATCCTTGCCTTCCAACTTGATCTCTTGTTGGAAGTATCCTCTCTCGCTCCCGAGGTATCGCAAAGGATGGAACCTTTCGACTCATATCATCATTTGGATTGTTTGGTTGGAAAGAAATCGTAGGCTCTTTTCGCACAAAGCTTCCCCTATCTTTACTTTGATAGAAGAATTCATTTTTCTGTTTAAATTTTGGTCTTCGAAAGTTAAGGCCAAAGACAGAGTATCCTATTATAGTCATCGTTTAGATGAATCTTTGATTGTTCTTTCCAGACTCAATGCGTTATGATTTCCTATATCATAATTTGATTTTCTTGTATCATCGCAGGTTTAATCTCCAGGCTTTTCTCTCCTCCGCTGGGTTGATCCCTGGTCTCTGTTGACACAGTCTCTTGCATGGTTCTCTTGCTCTTCTGAGCTCTTTTGCACAGATGTTTCATGTTTGGGCGTTGGCCTGGTTTGTCTTTTGGGACCTTTGTTATAGTTTATATGTTCTCTTCGCTTTGGACTAGATACTGCTAGATAGGCTGTTTTTGGGGGATATTCAGTTTCAGAGCATGTTCAGCTCTCAACTTTTTCTTTGTCTGCCCTTAACCTGTTTATGTTTTTAATGGTTTTTGTAAGGATTGTAACTGGTATTTAGGGTGGCTATCTTCTCTTTTCTTACATTTCTATGCTGATGCTGATTATGTTCTGTTTTTTGTGAGATTGTTTGGATGCTTTGTTTAGGCCGCTTATCTTGGTTGTTTCCGGCCATGTCATGGATCCCCATGACCGTGCGCCCATGCTGTTTCTGATTGTGTCCGGCCATTTAGTGGATCCCCATGAGTGTGCATACCGTTGTTGTTTTTTCTTATTGCGCTGCTGTTTCTGTTGTTGTGTTTTAGCATCTGTGCGTCGATAGCGCATCTTCTTGGGCGGGTTTCCGAGCGCGGCGTTTCCCTGTGCAGTGCGTTGTGCCTCAGTCGCGAGCTTCGTTTTTATGGCAAGGCAGTTT
Organism: Hemerocallis citrina; assembly: GCA_017893485.1. Lineage (NCBI taxonomy): Eukaryota > Viridiplantae > Streptophyta > Magnoliopsida > Asparagales > Asphodelaceae > Hemerocallis > Hemerocallis citrina. The sequence goes on from JACEHZ010000251.1 coordinate 85,355, forward strand.
TTCTTACATGGTAGTCGCATGTGTTCGTTTGGCTTGTCATCCCTGCGCCAGTCGCGCTCAGGGTGGTATATTTTGTGTTTCTGAGAGACGTCTTGCGGTCTGAAGCTTGGATCGCTGTCGCTCGCATCTTGTCCCACCGGATAGTTCCAGTATTGGCTCCTGATTGTGAGCGTGTTGCACGCTGATTAGCTGTATTTTTATTCTTTAGCTTTGTAATTTTTGGAGCTTTCAGGTGCTGGTTTTACATTTCGTAAAACTCTAATCTTGTTATTGTACAGTTGCTTTATTTTAATATTTTTTTGATCTGGCTGGAGTCTTTAGACTCTATCTGCTTACATCAAAAAAAATTGTTGTAGTCGTTTTCTATATTTCCAAATTTTTGAAATATAGAAAAAGTAGAGATGATATGAAAATTTCTCAAATATGTTTTTTTGATAACAATTTTTTTTTTATAACAAAATTTTTCAAATATAGAAATCGAAAGATCGCGCCTGTTCAAAAAAAAAAAATCTCGGACGAAAGATAATCTCGCGTTTGATGTGAAAGAAGATCTTTTGTCTAACAAAAATTTTTGTCTTTAAACATTTCCCACAAAATACAATATTTTTTCTATGGAATAGGACCTATAGGATTATTATGCATATGACCGAAATTTGAGATTGGTGTGAATTTTTTGTTATGTGTAACTTTGCGTACAATTTCTTTTACAAATGAGTTGGACTCAAAAAAAATATTTTTTATCAATGGCTGAGATTCAAGAAACAAAATATCATCCACCGTTCGACCAAATTTTGAGTTTCAACGACTACAAGCCCAACTCAAAATTTATATTTTTAAAACTCAGATATGAAAATTTTGAGTCTTAACGACTACAGATGTTCTTACAAGATAAGAGTAGTAAAGGATTATGGAGAAGTTAATTAAGAGGTGATGATATGAATCATATGATTAAGAATATCTCGCAGTCGTTGGCCAAATACCCAAATTTTGGGTTTGAGAAAAACAATAGTGGCTATATTTGAGAGGAGAAATAGCAATTTACAAAATATAGCTAATGAAATATCATCTTTCGTCCGTTCAACTTTTTATCCCAAAAAATATCGGACGAAAGATGATCTTTTGTCTCCATTTTTTAAATTAAAAATCTAATTGATCGGATGGAAAATCATTTCTTGTCTGTGATCTTTCTTTCCAAGTGTCATTAAAAAGTTCTATGGAATTAGGCATATAGAATTATCATGCAAGTATATTAGGATTTAATTAAGATTTAATTGAAATTTAATTATGATTAAATTAAGATTTAATTAAGATTTCTTAATCAAAAAAGCTCTCGGACGGGAAATGATTTCCCGTCTGATGTTTTTTTTAATTAAAAAATAATAATCGGGCGGAAAATGATTTCTTGTCCAATACTTTTTAAATTAAAAAAAAATTATGAGACAGGACTTCATTTACTGTCCGTCTATTTTTAAAAATCAATACCCAAATTTTGGATTCAAACGACTATAGCTCTAATACCCAAATTTCCTATTTCTAAATGTCAAATACCCAAAATTTGGGTTTAAACGACTACAGATGCTCTAACCATTAAGATATGTTGCACGTGGGATGCACGTGTAATTGATGGGTTGTTAAGCATTATTTGGCAATGATAATGGGTTTTCTGCAAATAGGCTAGAGAGTACGGAAAATAAAAATAACAACAATAATAATAACAATAACAATAAAATTATAACACTTCTCGAATTTCACCATTAATACCAGCAGAATGGCCATTGCTGTGAACGAAACCACGGGGCAACCATTTTGGTGCAAGAGAGTTGAGACAGGGGATCCCCTTTCTCCCCTCGTATTCACCATTGTGGTGGATGTGCTTAAATTTATGTTACATAACTGTAGGTAGGCGGGTTGAATCACCCTGGTGGCCAGTGGTGGAAACAACCCTGGATGCACCATCTTGCAATACGCTGATAATATGCTACTTTTTTGCAATTGAGATCTAGGTGAGACCATAGTTTTCAAAGGGGTACTTTATAGTTTTGAAGTATGGTCAAAGCTTAAGGTCAATTTTCACAAGGAGGCATGCAACCACCCTAAACTACAGGGTTGACAGTTTTCCTGTCAAGTACATAGGCTTACCAGTCAGGCATAGCACGTTGAAGAAAGCAGACTAGCTTCTAATCATTGACCGAGTTGAGAGTAGGCTAGCTGACTAGAAAGGAAAATTCCTCTTTCTGGGTGAGAGAGTGACCCTCATCAACTCTGTACTTTACAATCTACCGACTTATTATTTGTCATTCTCTGAAATGCCAAGATGGGTTATCGACATGATAGATCAGATCTGGAAGCGTTTCCTATGGAAAAGGGCTGATTCCGACAACGAAGGCTACCACCTGATTAAATGGAGAAAAAAAGCATGTATGGAGAAAATACATTTGGGGATCATCGATCTGAGAAACATTATCATGGCCCTCCTTGGTAAATGGTGGTGGAATGTGTTCCATCCCAACGGTGAGGGATGACAGGACTTCGTTCAGTCTTATTTGCAAGGAAAAGAGACGCATCACCTGGTATTCACGGTGGGACCCAGAGTTTCATGATTTTGGAGAGGGGTTTCAAAAGCTTTTGATCCATTTAGTAGTTGTGTAGCATCATTGATTGGTAATGGTCAGCTGATTAAATTATGGTGGGACAAATGGTGTGGTGCACACCCACTCAAATAGTTGTTCTCGGATCTCTACGAAACAAATGATGCAACAACATAATACTGTGGCTAAAACTTGGCAGATGGGAGCTTGGAAACCCGCTTTCAAACGGAGATTGAACCAGGCTTCCCAAGAAAGACTGGAGGAATTACAAACTCATATAGCCCAAGCTGGGGTAAAATGCTCATTTGGCCTGGACCAGAAAGCTTGAGGTCTAGAAAAGAGTACGGAATTTACGGTGCGGTCTATGTATAATCGATTAACATTTTTGGGTTGTAGATCAAAGTGGTCAACCGTGATTTGGAAGCCAAGGCACCCTAAAAGTAAAAAAGTTTTTTATAGCTTGCTTAATGATGCTATTTTGACTATAAAAAAATTTGGCCAAATGGAAACCTAACATGGACACCTCATATGGTTTCTTAATATACACGTAGAATCCAAAGAGCACATTTTCCTCGAGTGGCATAGAAGCAAAGTTGTCCTAGTGGAGGTCTTGAGGGCTCTAGGCACTAACGCATATCCCCTTGTATACGATGTAACACCCATCAAAATTGAGCTATGACAAATTTTTCCCACACGTGTTATACACATGTGTTCTGTACCGTTACAGGTAATATCCGTAACATTTTTAATATAGATATTTTTACGTATTTTGTATTTTGATCTCTTATAAATTCTTTTCGTTCTTTCAAATTCATTTTTGAGAGAAATACACTGTCGATCTCCTATTTGAACTCAACCCAAATATATTTTTCTGATCCATTCTAAATTATGTGATCTTTCAATTAGAGTTTAAATTTAAACTCTAACTGTAATTCATCATAATCCTAATTAAATCCCTTAATCCGAAACCCAAACAGCCAACCCTCTTCGCTAACCGAAAACATCTCCTCTTTCTCACTCAACAGCAAATCCCACCCCTCCGCTACTGCCTACCCCTTACATTCACTATACCCTTACCCAAAACTCATTCTGTAACGCCTCGAATTCTAAACATAGGTAACTCGCAGCATAAATGATCTTTTACTTCAAATTCGTACAAAAATACAAGGAATTTAATTCTTTTCAGTTACAACATTGTTCTCTACAATAACACAGCGAAAATAAATAAGTACAATACAACATGTGATAATGGAAGCACTTCAATCTTATGACAACCCATCACAGTGACTTCAAGTTCATGCCAAATCCAATCCTGCAACTAGAAAATGACGGGCACGTCAGTTGCATACAACTGATACAATGCTATGATACAGCGATTTCATTATCTTAACAATCACAAACTTGAATGCAGAAACAAAATGTGAAGAGTGATTATCCTAAAGATATCAGTGTATGGTATGGTCCTGATGCCTAATGCAGACACTTATACTTACAATGCAACACTAATGCATACTTGTTCAGTTTCTATGCATCTCATACTACATAGGTCCGAAGACAAGCCCTTACGTACTCCTCATTATAGGGTTCAATCCCTCGTTATGAAATCCTACTACGGTGACGAAAACAAGGTTCAGACATCCCACGAGTATGGATTCCAGCCCTAGAGTACACCTCCCGACTATACAGAATCCACCTCATGCAGACATCCCGCAAGTGCCACTCTAGCCCGGAATATATTGGAGATCCACCTCCTATCCGTCCGACTATTCATGATCTCGGAGAACACCGCCCGATCATTCATAATCCCGAATTTAATTAAGGGTTGTCTCGCTCCGCATAGCAATCACAGTCCCGGAGTGCACCACTACAATCCCGGAATACACCGCCCGACTGAATATATAGTCCCAGAGTACAAGACCTGACTTATATAAAAAATCCCCACTTACGTTTGCCCAGATCTTAATCACGTCTCCTTTTCTAGTGTCTGTCCTTAATTTAATTATAGTTATTCATGGCCTAGATCTAGCTTACCCTGTCGGACTTAAACTTACTCATCAAAATTCGGGTCCATATTGACCATTTCACAAAATTTCATTTATCAAAATTGCTGGACATTATGGACCTCGCTCAGCTCCTAGAACCATCCATCTCAACACAGAGATCCTCTAGGTTAATCTTAACCTCTTCATTAAAAAAATTCATTCATAATTCATTCGATTTATTCATACATTCACTTTGAATTGTCAATTTCAAAATATAACTTCTCATTCCCATATAATACATCTCAAGAAGGCATTTCAACTTTGACAAAAACTTCACAAATATCATGTATTTATTTTCCCAAATACATTCTTTGTTTGCCGCTTAATTTGTCATATAACTCATTTTCATATATTCTAGGATGAAGAATTCCCTTTCATAAGATGCACAAATTTTAGGATTTTAATCTTTCCTTACAAAATAAAATGTACCAAATTTATTTCTAATAAAATAAAACAAAATAATGTACAATAAATTTTCCATCAAAATGAATCTCCCAAATTTATATTTGATTGTCACAATTCTTTCAAAGTTAGCTCATTCTAATATAAAATTTTTTATTTTTCTTAAAAGAATCCAAAATAACCATCTAAGCTTACTAATCAATTTGTAGTGGGATTTTATCCTCAGATAAATTCTAAATTTGTACATAATTACTCTCAAAATGTTCCATTAATATTCTAGTATAATTTAAAATTTACCTTTAGCTGAGTTCTATGCAAAATGTAGCTAATAGAATAAAAAAGGGTTTTTTTATAAATAAAACATCCATCAAAATGAATCTCCCAAATTTATATTTGATTGTCACAATTCTTTCAAAGTTAGCTCATTCTAATATAAAATTTTTTATTTTTCTTAAAAGAATCCAAAATAACCATCTAAGCTTACTAATCAATTTGTAGTGGGATTTTATCCTCAGATAAATTCTAAATTTGTACATAATTACTCTCAAAATGTTCCATTAATATTCTAGTATAATTTAAAATTTACCTTTAGTTGAGTTCTATGCAAAATGTAGCTAATAGAATAAAAAAGGGTTTTTTTATAAATAAAACACCACTGTCCTGGCTTGAACCCAAAACTAGTGATAACCCAACTCACAACCCAAACCAACAGACCAACTCGTAGTTGTGAGTTAAAAGGTTACAAAAATTCTTATATACTTGAACACCAGTAATTATATTAACTCGAAAATTTCGATAACTAAATTTTTATGCATTTCTTTACAATTTCAGAATAAAATACTTCTAAGATTCGTGTATCTGTATAAAATAAAAATATATGACAATTTATAACTATCCACTAATCGACTCACACACCAACTCACACATCCCACTCTCCAACTCATGAAAACCAAGTCAAACAAGGGGCAATCGGTTTTTTGAAAGAGTGCACATTGCACGTGTGCACGTGTGCACATGTTTTGTACATTTTTCATTTTACTCTTATATTATCATTTTTTTCATTTAAAACCCTTTTCTTTAATAAATAATTATATTATTTTTCTTAACAAAAATTTAGTATAATTTGCTTAAATTAATCTTTATGAAATTTTAGTATACAACTTTTGTAATAAAAATATAACAAAACTTGCACGTGTATAGTAGAAAAAGCATGTGTAAAACACGTGTAGAAAAATATTTAAAAAGAAATATATAACGTAAAACTAGTTTAAACTAATAAAAATAAAAATAAACATACAAAATTCATAAATTTTTATTTTGAAAAAGGGTACAACCAACATGTGCACTGTAAACACGTGCGTTGCACGTATCAATACATAATAAATTCGTGGGAACGAAAAACATTCATAAATATTTAAAATACAAAATACGCAGAACATTTATATTAATAATGTTACGGATATTATACGTAATGGTAAAATATACGTACTCGACACGTGCATTGAAAGCACGTACAATGCGCGTAAAACACACAAAGATTAAGATTAATATTTGAGTTTGCTCAAAATAGGATAAAAATAAATTTTGAGATGACAGAAAATATATAATTAATCAAAATACAAAATACATAGGATATTTATATTAAAATACGTTACGAATATTATTCGTAACAGTACAAAATATATGTGCGTAACACACGCGAAGCAAAATTGTCATAAGTCAATTTTGCGGGGTGTTACACATTCTCCTTCTTATCCTACAACCACCTTCTCTTATATATATCATTCACTGCCTCCAATCTCGAAGCTCCAACACTTCATCTCCTACATCTGCAACTACCCTAACCCCAAACCAGAATCTAAAACATTCATTTGCATCTCCACTCTACTCCCTATCTGTATATCTAGCCGCCTATTCACTAACTTAAAATATCATTCATCAGCTACCCCTACTCACCCTACAAATATATACTATTTATGTATTTACACACATGCACATGCAGCCTACCTTTAACCCCGACTCATTCCTTCATATATATAAATATGCATACACACACACTTCATCTCATCACCACCTCATCCTGTCATCTTCTTCCTTCTTTCTTCATCTCCTACACCCAAAGCTTCATCTCACTCACTCATCACCTCACTATCTCTATATATACAAACAAACCATACTCCCGACCTATGGACATTTTCACAATACCTTAACCTAAACAATATTTCATTCAACAGCCACCTTATTAACTCCCTAATGATACACACACACACACACACACACACACACACACACACACACATCATTCTCCACCTCATCCAATTTTTCTTCTTATTCTTCTTCATTCTTCACACCCGAAACTCCATACTCCAAACCCAAGCTTCTCCTCCTCCTCCACACCACCATCACTTCGCACCTCGACCTTGCAATCCACCTCCACCATTGCAGCACCTCCTAATCACTCCCCGACCACCACTCCAATAGAACCCACCAACTGTCTCCCTCTCACTCCCACACCTGAGCTCTGTTTCACCTTCAACTCTCACCATCACCACTCATCGCTGCCACCTCCGCCCACAACCTGCAACTCCATCAACACTCCACCACCAACTCCCGAAACCCATACAACCTGAGCTCCATTTCTTCTCCACTTCACCTCAAACCAACAACAAGATCCACCATTGTCACTCCCTCTCCACCACTCCATCACCGTCAGCCCACATCTCCCTCACCCCGATGACACCCTCTTTCTCCTCCTCCTTTATCCCGCACCCAGCACCGGGCCGCCAACCCACTCCTTCTTCAACTCTCCTTGCTGCTTCACCACCTTCACCTTACCCCGACCACCTCCCAAAGCTCCACTGCCCCCATACAACTCCAATACCACCATCGTAGCCTCTATCAACTTCATCCTGAGCTCACCCTCATCCCGAAGCCTCTAAGCCTCCACTAACCCATAGCTCCTTGCTGCCCCGTACCCGAACCCCACTCCATCCACTCGACAGCCAAGCCAACTCCAAACCGGCCCAATCCCCATCACTGCTTACTACCTCTTCAAACTCCCACTCTCTCTCTCTCTCTCTCTCTCTCTCTCTCTATATATATATATATATATATATATATATATATATACAACTCCATATTATTCACTTCTTGAACCCAACGAACCTCCATATTATTCACTTCTCGAACCTAACGAACCCTTGCTGAGGTTGGTTGCTTGTCGCCGTCCATGATGCTACTATCTTCTTCCTATCTTCACCAACTCGAGCATAGGAACAATTGAATTCAGAAACGAATAAGTAGGTAACAACTTTAACCAATTCTATTTATATTGTAGGATATGTGCAAGCTAGATAATCTATATAAATTGAGTATTCATGCTGAGATCATGGTGGATTATTGTTCGATTAAGTGTGTTAATTATTTTTAATTAATTGTGTGAGATTATGATATGATTAACTTAGCAATGTTATGATAATTTCTGTCCTGAAATTTGGTATCACTTTAGAAAATTGTTTCTCTTTAACTAGATGGAATATAAAGCTGAAACTTTTATGTGTATCTCGTATTTGTTTAATATATCTCCTCAAAATTTCATGATTTTTGGATGTCATTTGGTATTTTAATAAAATTCGAACACATTACTGGTTTAGAAAGGAAACATAACATATTTCATAATTCTGGCTGAATATCATACTTACTTCCAAAAACCATTTCTCTCTAATTGTATGGAATTGGAAGTTGAACTTTTTGTATGTAAATCTAGTATATGTCTACCATATGTTCACAAAATTTCATGAGTTTGGGATATCGTTTAGTATTTTTAATAAATTCAAACTTAGAACTGATTGATAGTTTTGCCTGAATTATGGAAATTTGTATACCTTTCAAAAAAAATTATATCATTTTATCATCTTAGATGCAGTATTTTGAGGAAACTCCATACTGAGAATTTGAAGTAGGTTCATTAATCTTTGTTTAAAGTCTAAGAAATCCAATTTTCAAGGAGTGTGGATGATATGGCTAAAAATGGGGTTAAATCGGAACCGTCCAGATTGGGCACGAATCTTGAAGCTCAGGGGTAAAACGGTAAGTTCGCATATAGATGGGCCCGAAGCGGGCACTGGATCTCCCCTCCACAGATCCAATAACCCGCGAACGGATCCACTCCAGCTGGGTACGGGTCCCGACCCAAGACAAACCCAGACCAGCAAGAGGAAATCAGGGTCTCTGATTTGACTAAATCAACGGGCCTGATTCGCGGTTATCCTCTCACTGGGAATCAGGGATCAGTTTCCTAAACTAATTGTGAGGATTTTACTCCTAACGGTATCACAGGAAACCAGATCCCTAATCAAATTCCCATGGCGACTATAAATACCTCCGACCTACCACTGTTACAAGGTAATCACTCTTTTTCCAATTAAAGCTCTTTCTTAATCATATCACTGGTTACTGACAAGAGCGTCGGAGGGTGTGTCGCCGGGATCAACCCCGGTGTATCGCACTTCCTTGCAGGTGAACGGCGGGAGTCAGCAGCCCAATTCCGATGAACAGGCTTGGATTCGCTATTCAGATTTTTCCACGAACCCACAAATTCTATCTGTTTACCCCCACACCAGAATCAGCGGTAACAGATTGACGCCGTCTGTGGGAAAATCAGACGAATAGCAGCTCCTCTTCCCGTTGGTAAGACCTACTCCTGCCATGCCGCCTAGAAAAGTAAGATCAAGGGGATCCAATCGTGGGCCCAATCCAGATCTGCAACAAGAAGTCCCCTTCCAACCCGCTCATCAACAGGGACAACTTCCGCTTCAAACCGAGGATCTACCTCCTCTCCCAAATCAGCAACCTCCTAATGGTCCCACGGGCCCCTCAAATGCCGCCGCAGGGGTCTCTCGCCCCGACCCGCAGAAACAACCCCTCCACCTGGACCACGTGTCCATCCACAATGCCTCCTCGGATTCCATGGCTTCCCACCATCCTCGAGCTTCCGACCTCCGTAATACCGTTCTAAACCGGCAAAAGGATGAGGATCTTCGCCACTGCCTGGATGATAAGCGGGCCCAAGAAGGAGCCTCCCGCCAACAACATCCAGGTGAGCAATCTCTTCACCACCGAGACACCAGGAGGTCCCCGGACCGAAGGGGTCGGAGGGAATCCCCCGAGCATCATAGGAGGGGACCGCGTTCCCCCGCTGGTCGGCGTCACCCGAGGAATGATGAGGCGCCTATCACTCGTGCTGAGTTCCTACAATTCCAAGCAACAGTGTTGCAAGCCCTCAACCTTCGCCCCGCCAACAACAATGCCCAAAGGTTTCCGACACCCCCACGGGTCCCAAGTCCCCATCTTCGGTCCATAACACCTCCTCCGGCTCCTAATCACCAACAACACAACCATAGTCCTCGCCGCTCCCAAGACTACCGCCGTCGTAGTCCCCACTCCCCCTCCTATGAAGACGAGTCCAGGGGCTCGATCGACTACCACCGAAGGGACGATGCTCTCTACCGCCGTCTCCACGAGATGGAGAGACGCATCGGTCGAATGGACAAGGAGGAAGAGTCTAGAGGTAGGACCGTCCGCCCCGGCAGACCTCCCTTCTCCCGGACTATCATGGAGGCTCCCATCCCGAGGGGTTTCAAGCCTCCGCAGTTTGAAACGTATTCGGGGGAGTCGGACCCTGTTGATCATGTGGAGAGCTTCAAGACCTTGATGCTAATCCACCAAGCTTCCGACGCCATGCTCTGCAAATCCTTCCCCGCCACCCTTAAGGGTTCGGCTCGGGAATGGTACTCCCGGCTCGCTCCCTCTTCCATCTTCTCTTTTGAGCAGTTCGAAACGCTCTTCATAACCCACTTTGTGAGCAGCAGACGAATGGAGAAGACCAGCCTCTCTCTACTCCACCTCCGACAGGAGAGGGGAGAAAAGTTGAGGGACTATGTGAGGAGGTTTACTGCGAAGGTCAGGTCCATCGCCTCCCTCGACCAGTCAGTGGCGACCGTCGCATTCCAATGCAACGTCCTCAACTCTAACCTTCGGTCGTCCCTTGCCAAAAAGCCCCCGCACAATTTCGCCGACCTTCTCCTTAGATGCGAGAAATATATTCGGGCGGAGGAAGCCGAGTGCTTCCCGGGTTTCGGAGGATCCGCTTCCGGATCGAAGAGAAAGACGACGGAAGAGGAAGGGGCCAAGAAGCTACAGAAGGATAATAGCGGTCAGTGCCGTCCTCCTCCCAGGTTTGAAAATTTTACTCCTCTCGCCACCAGCGTCTCCACCATCCTGATGGAAGTCGAGAAGGAGGGAGTTATACCTCCCGCTCCGAGGATGAACACCCCAGCCAAGAAGAGGAACAAGGAGAAGTGGTGCCGTTACCACCGGGATCATGGCCACGACACCAACGACTGCCGGGCGCTGAAGAACGAGATAGAGGCCCTCATCCAGAGGGGGCAGTTGGCTAAGTTTGTGAGGACAAATGATCGGGGAGATCGCGCCACTCCTCCGCCTCAGGGGGCTAACAAGCGCTCCGAGCGACGCGATGAAACCCCCGAGTTCGAGGAGGAGCGTGTTCTGCACCTTATCCACGGAGGCCCAATGGGGGGCTCTTCCAACTCCTCTCGAAAGGCCTTCGTCCGAGAGGTCAATTCAGTTCACGGCGTCCCTCCCCCCAAAGGCCTCGGCGTCCCAGTAACTTTCTCTGATGAAGACCTCGAGGGGGTCCGAACTCCCCACTGCGACGCACTTGTTATCGACCTCCGCATGGAGAACTTCAAAGTGCAGAGGATCCTGGTAGACAACGGGAGCTCCGTGAACATCCTCTTCCTCTCGGCCTTCCGAGGGCTGCAACTATCCCGGGATCGCCTCAAACCGGCCGGCAACACGCTCCACGGGTTCACGGGGGTGCCAGTAACTGTCGAAGGGGTTATCACCCTGGACGTAACTGCTGGGAAGACCCCTACCACCCGGACAGAGCCGATGGACTTTATGGTTGTCGATGTCCCAGATACATACAATGTCATCTTGGGTCGACCTGGCCTAGCTGCCCTGGAAGTCGTTCCTTCGGGGTACCACCTCAAGAAGAAGTTCCCCACCCGGGCGGGAGTGGGAGAAGTCAAGGGCAGCCAAGAGACGGCTCGGAAATGCTACATGACTTCCACTGGGGGTCCGGTGCTCTCCCTCGAGACTCTAGAGATCCCCGAGCCGAATGCCCGACCAACGTCCGAGCCGGCGGACGAATTGGAAGAAGTGCCCTTCTCGGATGAGGACCCGAGCCGAAAGTTCCTCATCAGTAAATCCCTACCGACTGCCCTATGTTCCGACTTGGTGCAGTGCATCCGGAAGAACCGCGACCTATTTTCTTGGTCCGCCGTGGATATGCTCAGGATTTCCGAGGAGCTTCTAGTGCACCGCCTCAGCGTCGAACCGGGGTGCAGACCGGTTCAGCAGAAGAGGCATAAATTCGCTCCCGAGCGACAACAAGCCATCAAGGAGGAGGTGGAGAAACTCCTAAAAGCTCGGTTCATACAGGAGGTGAACTACCCCGAGTGGCTCTCCAATGTCGTCATGGTTAAGAAGTCCAATGGTTCCTGGAGGATATGCATCGACTTCACAGACTTGAATAAGGCATGTCCGAAGGATCCGTTCCCTCTCCTGAATATCGACACCCTCATCGATGCCACCTCGGGTCATGAGCTCCTCAGCTTCATGGACGCCTTCTCTGGCTACAACCAGATACGAATGTTCCCCCCAGACATCCCGAAGACTTCCTTCATTACCGACCAGGGCCTCTACTGTTATAGAGTTATGCCGATGCTGGAGCCACCTACCAGCACCTTGTCAATAAAGTCTTCTAAAGCCAGATAGGCCGCAACATGGAAGTATACGTCGACGACATGCTTCCTGAAGAGCATCCGAGGTACCGACCACGTGGCCGACCTACAGGAGGCATTCGGCGTACTGAGAAGGCACAACATGAGGCATAATCCGAACAAGTGTGCGTTCGGGGTCTCGTCTGGAAAGTTCCTCGGCTTCATGGTCAGCCAGTGAGGGATCGAAGCAAATCTTGAAAAAATTAAGGCCATACTGGACATGGGCCCACCCCGGAACATCAAGGAAGTGCAGAGGCTTACGGGTCGCCTCGCCGCTATTAGGCGATTCCTTTCGAAGTCTGGGGAAAAGTGCCTCCCCTTCTTCAAGGCTCTCAGGGGGGCCAAGGGTTTCGAATGGGGCGAACTGCAACAGGAGTCGTTTAACCAACTGAAGGCCTACTTGATCAACCCTCCTCTGCTCAGCAAGCCCGTTCCAGGGGAAACCCTCTTCATCTACTTAGCTGCTTCCGAGCAGACCCTAAGTGCTGTTTTGGTGAGGGAAGAAGACCGGGCTCAGAGGCCCATCTACTATGTGAGCAAGGTGCTTCGAGACGCCGAGCTCCGCTACTCGAAGATAGAAAAGATGGCCTACGCCCTAATTATGGTAGCGAGGAAGCTCCGCCCATACTTTCAGTCCCACTCAGTTGTGGTCCTCACCGACCAACCGCTGAAATAAGTACTCCACAAGCCAGAAACCTCAGGTCGGCTTATGAAATGGTCCATCGAGTTGAGCCAACATGACATCTCCTACCAGCCCCGGACTGCAATAAAGGCACAGGCCTTAGCGGAATTCATCGTCGAGAGCACCATCCCCGAGGTCAGCCAAGCAGAGAACGGACTACCCATCTGGACGGTTTTTGTGGATGGTTCCTCTTGCAACGAGGGAAGCGGCGTCGGTATCATCCTGACAGGTCCAGATGACTTCGTCCTCCAGTATGCCCTCCGCATGAATTTCAAAGCCTCAAACAACGAAGCAGAGTATGAGGCACTAATCGCCGGCCTCGGACTTGCCCGAAGTGCCGGGGTGCAATGCCTCCGAATCTATAGTGACTCTCAGCTGGTTGTGAATCAAGTCTTGGGCGATTACGAGGCTCGAGACGAATGGATGGCGAAGTACCTCGTCAAAGTCCAAACCCTCATGGCCAGGTTGGAAGAGGCGCTCATCCAATGAATCCCTCGAGAAGAGAATTCACAGGCCAACGCCCTCTCCAAGTTGGCCTCATCCTCCCTCCAAGGTCTTGAGCAGACCGTCTTGATCGAGGTCCTCTTGAAACCGAGCATAGAAGACGGGAGCCTCGACTCAATAGTCATTGTCGGTCCTACTGCAAGATAATTGGATGAAACCGTTAGTGAAATTCCTAAGGGACGGACTCCTCCCCGAGGACCCCAAGGAAGCACGCCGAGTAAGAACCAGGGCCGAGCGGTACATCCTGATCGAGGGGATCTTGTACAAGCGCTCCTTCTCGCAGATAGACGGCCGACCATACCTGAGATGCCTTTCCCCATAACAAGCCGACTATGCCTTACAGGAGCTCCACGAAGGCATCGGCGGGGCACATTCAGGGTCTAGGTCTTTAGCTCGGAAAGCTCTGAATTACGGATACTTCTGGCCGACTCTCCTCCAAGACGCCGAGCGACACGTTCGGCGATGTGGCTCTTGTCAGAGACATTCCAACATTCGTCGCCTCCCCCAAGCTAACCTCGCCTCCCTATCAAGTCTTATCCTCTTCGCAATGTGGGGGATGGATTTACTAGGGCCATTCCCTCCAGCTCTGGGCCAGTTCAAGTTCTTGGTCGTGGCCATCGACTACTTTTCGAAGTGGATTGAGGCCGAGCCCCTAGCCACTATCACCAAAAACAAGGTACTTCAATTCTTTTGGAAGAACGTTATCTGCCGATTCGGCGTCCCCCGTGTCCTCGTAACAGACAACGGAACTCAGTTTATTAGGGCCGCGTTCCGAGCTCTATGTGAAGACCTTGCCATCCAACAACGCTTCTCCGGCAGATCATCTCTGGTATCAAGAAGAGACTGGACAAGTGTTCTTAAGGCTTATGGGTCGACCAGCTCCCTAACGTACTGTGGAACTACCGCACCAACAAACGGACCCCCACAGGAGAGTCCCTGTTCAACCTCACCTATGGGTCCGAGGCAGTGATACCTCTCGAAGTCGGAATTGATGGAACTGCGATGATTCCCAGGACCACGGATTGGTGTGCGTATCGATCATAAAAGCTTAACAGATTTAATACGTGATCTAACCCTTTATAGCGGAATCTAGGGTTCACGAATTATACCTGTGATGAGAAGAAGACGATAGTTTCTAGCAACCTCGAGCCGTCAGCGACCCCAAGATCTTCTGCACGTATTCCTTCCTCGGGTTGCGTCGTGTGGGCGACGGTCTACCAACCTTTCTTCTCCTTGGCTGACCTCTCTTTCTCTCCTTACGTGAATCACGAATTTAGAGAAAACTTCTTATCTCTGATGATGATATGACGGCCAGAGAATAGAGGATATATATATAAGGCTACGGCAGGGACCATGAGGAGAAATTAGGGTTAGGTCTCCTAACGGATCTGGGTATCCCGTGTTCAGCCCGAACACACAACCCAGGCCCATTAACAATAGCTCGGTCCACTAAAGAGCTATTGTTGCACTACCTTCCTAATCCCAAATTATATTTATGGGCTCCTTTTATTATATGCTCGTTCAGCTCCCCATGTTAAGATATCGAATGTCCGTCGATCAAATTAAGTTACTGACAACTATATTGATCAACATCTTTTATCCTTAAGTAGTACCACTCAACTTTATTTGTCATGTCGGATGTAATCCACCTGCAGGGTTCACATGACAATCCTTATGAGCTCCTTAAGGGGACATCATCAACCCGACGTATCGGGACATGGATTCCTTTTACAATCAACAGCCCATCATACATACAATGCTATTACCCAATTCATAGAGGTTGTTGATCCATAATGAATCTCACTCTTTTATGAGTCAAAGTAATGCACACTGCATATACATGTCTGTTATTATATCTGGATTAAGAGCATAAGCATCCATAATAACAGAGGTGTTTGTTCTCTTTTGTAGTCAGTACAAAGAGAACAACCTCAAGTGGTCCTGTTCAATACACACAAAGTGTACTAGTGTAAACCTATAGTCAAGATAGACTAATACCAGATTACACTACAACCTTTCCAATGGATTGTCCAAGTCCGTCTAGGTTGTGAACTATTTATATATTCCATAGGGAACTATTTAATATGATCTTCTGTGTGTCTCCTCACACCATATTATCAACCTTATAGAATATCAGATACTTGCATTAATATTATAATAAACACAATATGCAAACATATGCCCATATGATTCTCATTCAAAAAAAAATAAGGAAATAAAGTTAATACAAAAGTGATGCTTTCAGTATATAACCCTAACAGGAATACCTTCTCCTCGCCTCGCAGCCTACAACGAGGAACAGAACGCCAGAGAACTCCGGGCGAACATAGACCTGGTGGACGAACTGAGGGAAAGAGCGTCAATCTGCCAACAGAACTACCAGAGGAGGATCGAGTTGGCGTACAACAAGAGAGTCCGACCCACCGATCTCAAGGAGGGCAACTTGGTCCTCAGAAAACTAGCCATCTCCTTCCCCAATCAGAAGAGCAAACTAGCTCCGAATTGGGAAGGACCTTACAAGATCGCAAGGGTAGTTCGGCCCGGAGCTTATCGTCTAGAAGATCTTGAAGGCAGGGAGATTCCGAGGACCTGGAATGCCGACCACCTTTTAAAATACCAAGAAAGCGCCCCGGCGCCTCTCTGAGTATCACACGATGTCGAACCGTTCCTCTCCTTTAACTTGTAATTCCTCTCTTAAGTTGTCATATGTAAAAACGGCTCGCCGTCAGTTATCAATAAAGAATGCGTTTTCGTACTTATAAAATTGCTTGTATCTCTCCGCCTTTATTCTTTATTCAAACGATGGTTCCGGAGTCCAACACTCGGCTCGACCCTACTTCGCAAGTTCGCTCCTCGGTGAGCTAGAAGTAGGTCGCCGTTCGGAACTGCTCCCACAACCGTTGAACAACTCAATAGATGGTTCGGAGTCCAACACTCGGCTCGACCCTACTTCGCAAGTTCGCTCCTCGGCGAGCTAGAAGTAGGTCGCCGTTCGGAACTGCTCCCACAACCGTTGAACAACTCAACCGATGGTTTGGAGTCCAACACTCGGCTCAACCCTACTTCGCAAGTTCGCTCCTCGGCGAGCTAGAAATAGGTCGCCGTTCGGAACTGCTCCCACAACCGTTGAACAAGAACCGATGGTTCGGAGTCCAACACTCGGCTCGACCCTACTTCACAAGTTCGCTCCTCGGCGAGCTAGAAGTAGGTCGCCGTTCGGAACTGCTCCCACAACCGTTGAACAACTCAACCGATGGTTCGGAGTCCAACACTCGGCTCGACCCTACTTCGCAAGTTCGCTCCTCGGTGAGCTAGAAGTAGGTCGCCGTTCGGAACTGCTCCCACAACCGTCGAGCAACTCTAACGGTGGTTCGGAATCCATCGTTCGGCTCAACCGCGCTCACTCAAAACCCCAAGCTGAGCGGACGAGGAACCGACCCTCATATATGGAGAAAAATTCTGCCGAACCGATTTCACCGGTGGATCATCTCAAAATGCGTGCTAAAACGTGATGAACGGATCTGATCGTGCCACGTGTCCACAAAACGACAAGATAGTGTTTTCTTGGAACTCGTGCCTTCCACCTCGTGATACGTACCACGATCACGATCGACCGTCTCGATGTTGCCACGTGGGCGGAACCTGATGTCCGAGCGATCGCACCTCGGTATACTCCGAGCGAAAGACTAAAGTTCTGCGGTTAAAACCTACAAAGAAGACAACTATGGGTCCTTATGGTTCGGCGTCAAGAATAAGGCGACCATGGCACAACGACGAACAAAACAACCTCGATTTTATTAAGATACTTGGTAAATTTACAAGGCAGACAGTTACAACAGGAAAGCAACTAAATAAATTACAAGGCATGATACTACAGCAACATGGACGACGCAAGAAGTAAAAGGCAACGCCACTCGTTAAGTGTCTCCTCGGAACAGAGACATTCCGATTCAGAGACAACCGCGGCTTCCGTCTCTTCACCTCCGAGCTTGTTTCTAGGCCGACGAACTGGGACGCCGCCTCGCCACTAACTCTAACGGTCGCTCCGACCGAAGCCCCGCTCGAGCTAACAGCTACTCCGCTTTGTGCGTCGGCCGCTGTCCGTCCAATGACTTGGCCACGAGTCTCTAGCTCGTAGAAGGTGATCCCCCTTTCTCTCTCCTCGCGAGTACAAGAAGTGCTGCGGACATTAGCTCTCACAGGCTGAGGCTTCAGTCGAGCCACCTCCTCCTCGAGTTCGACGATCCTATCCTTCAAAGTGTCGTCCTTAATCATTATCTTGAACCGAGGGAGCTTTGCCGAACTGGGGTACTCAGCGCTGTCGGATATAATATAACGTAAGTCGGTCACCTCGATGCTCTTGTCGACAGTGACCCTCTGCAGCTGCTCGACCTTCTTCTCGAGCTCTTCTCGTTCGGCCAACACCGAGGCTAGCTCTGCCTCTTTCGCCGAGAGCTCCTCCTCAACTATCCGGAGATGGTGCACCTCGGCCAGAAGCTCGTTGTTCTTCTTCTCCACGTTGAACATCAACCTTCTGGTGAGCTCGATCTCACCTACGAGTCAAGCCTCGCGAGATTGCTTGAACAGCTCGGCACGTCGCCGAGCCGCTGTGGCATTTGGGGTGTGATCGAGGATCTGAAATACAAGAACATCGCAATTGGAAAACTACACACCGACCCAAACACTTGCACAAATTTGAATTGAAACAAAGATTTTCATTCATTGAAAGAAGCGGTGGCCAGTCCGCAAAAAAGGCATTACATTTTTGAAAAAAGGAAAATAAAGACTACAAAGAGACGAGAAGATCAGGGGTCCACCTGCGTCGCCGGTTCGACCACAGGTGCCTCGCCAGATGCCCCTTCATTTCTCGCCTCGCCCTGGGGATTTGTCTCCAAAAGTGTCGGCGACCTCCTCCTCGTCGTCGCCCTCCACCTCGTCACCTTCGCCTCCTTCCTCCTCGCCGTCCGATGGGGATCCGGGCCACAGTCTGTAGCCGACCCGCTCGAAGCTGGGGACGCGGTCCTGAACATGGTCGAGCGCCCTCTGGTAGGACTTCTCCATGTTCGAGGCCATGTGCTTCTTCGCCTCAGTCTTGACCTCCGCCTTGATCTTCGTTGCCAAGGCCTCTTTCTCCGCCTTCACATCGGCCAGAGCCTTCGCTGACGCAGCTAGCTCCTCGGCAGCCTTGGCGGCTTTGGCGGACTCCTCAGCGAGCCGCCCCTTGACTCGCTCCAGGTCGGCCACAAGATCGGCAACCTGGACCTCCAAGCCCTCGGCTCGCCTCTGCTCGGTCTCGAGCTGCCGAACCGCCTTGACCTTTTCCGTCCTGTCTTTATCGCTAGCGGCCTTCAACTCTTTCTCCTGCTCAGCGAACGCCTCAAGGAGATGGCTGAAGTGACAGGTGGCCTGTAAAGACAAAACAATGGTGAGCGCAAGATACGGGCCGAGTAATAGACTTGAAGAAATTCACAAGAGAAACTTATCGATACGAGCGACCGAGCCACTTCGTAGGTGTCGTCGCCGACTGTCCCCACCTTCAGCGCGGCTCGATCTTTCGGGGTCGCCAGGTATTTGACGACCTGCATCGACCTTTACGAGTTTCCGAGGAATCCATCATAATTCTTCACTCGCCAGTTCGGCACGAACATCTGCTTGTGCTGCTCGGTCAAGATCTCCTCGGCCGGAGCGGTCAACGGCGGAGCCTCGAGCGACAACGCCGCCGTGACGTCGAAGGCCCCACCGACCGGGGCAGAAGCAACGGGAGCCAAGGGCTCTTCGACAACGACCACTGTCGACGAGGGGACCTCAGTAACCGGGGGAGGCAGAGTGGTAGTCGGAAGCAACTTTGGGCTGCCAACCTGACGAGGCGGTCGTGCTCGGCCTCTTCCTCTTCCTAACATCGGCCACCTTGCCCCTCTCGTTCATCATGGCGTTGAAGTCCATCTTCGGCGCTTCTGTACCAAACAAAAAACGAGTTGAGTCAGTAAACCGAGCTAAAGACTTACAAAAAAAATGATAATACGAGATGTCAGGAGCGTACTCGGGTCGATCGGACTAAGGCCTGACCCGAACAGCACCTCCTCGGTCATCTCCCTCCAACTCAACATCGGGAGGGCTACGATCTTCCTCACCACTTCCTCCTCGGCTGCATCCAGTTCCGGGTCGGCCCTCGCAAA
Source organism: Hemerocallis citrina (assembly GCA_017893485.1). Taxonomy (NCBI): domain Eukaryota; kingdom Viridiplantae; phylum Streptophyta; class Magnoliopsida; order Asparagales; family Asphodelaceae; genus Hemerocallis; species Hemerocallis citrina. The sequence goes on from JACEHZ010000251.1 coordinate 105,614, forward strand.
TTTGGGCACCTCTGGCTTCCACCGGCTCAGAATTTGCAGCATCGACGCCTCCCTCAATATGAAGAACTTTTCCTTCCAGCCTTTGATCGAGTCCGGGTTTTCTATGATCCGAACACCCTTCCTCGGTGTCAAGTAGTATCGATGCTCGGTCTTGTGCATCCGGTTTATCCGATACATGCTTTGGAAGACCGTCAGGTCCGGCGCGACTTCGACATTGCGGCACTGGAGCAGGAAGACGTTCACATGACGCCATGTGTTCGGCATAAATTGGGTCGGCGCGAGGCAGTACCATCCGAGGACCTGGCGAAGGATGCAGCGGAAAACGCAGTCCGACGTTCAGAGAGCCGTAGTCGAACATGCACATATCCGACGACGACAGCTTGGAGTTCGCCCGCATCCCAGCGCCGGGGAGAATTAGCTTGTACTCCGGAGGAATCGCGAACCCCTTTCTGATCCGAAGGAGGTCTGTAACGCCCCAAAAATTTTTTTTTGACTCCAAACTCAAATCTTTCAATTTCTATATCACTTTAATCATAAACTAAGAAAGTTATATTTCAGGAAAAATTTTGACAGTCTCCCTTGTAAATTTTGCCCCGAAACACAAAAAGCTTACGGAATTCTGCTCAAAATTTCGTAGCTCACAAAATACACAATAATTTCATGGGCTCCCCAGGCCAAAATGAGCAGATACACACAGGCAATATAATATAATGCTCTGGGGACCAAACACATAACAGATTATCAAATATCAATTAAAAACTAAAAATTTCTTTGAAAAACGAGGTAAAATTTTAGAAAAACCCTTGTAAAACCTACCACAAAGCCCAGTACTCCACAACGAGGTGGGTACGGGTCACAAACATACCACATCACCCCGCACTATACTCATCGTCATCTTATACATGCTTATACACCCATAATACAATTTAAATCATAAATTTCACTATTCCTATAACTAAATAATACAAATTTTTAAAATAAAAAGTTATACTACCATTCCACGCCTCACCGCTGCACTGATGAGAACCTGCAACAGCGAGGGATCTAGGGTAGTCCTCAGACTCCCCTAACGCCCCAAACATTAAGGGGTTAGCCATTTCTGGTGTGAGTATAGTTATTAATCAAATAACAAATTAAAATAGTATAAAGAAAATAAATTAAACTTACGAATGCCAAATTAAAATAAGGCAACCTGAATCTTGAATACAACAACATCGTCAATACAATGACATATCAACTACTCTGCCAAACCTGCATTCAACTATTTAATTATCCATAACTTCCCACATTTCATAATACACTTCACATCAACCTCGTATATATATACATACTTTTCTTACATTCACCTAATACGAATATTCATCTTTCCACACTTATCGTTATATCAGCATTTCACTATTTATATTAATATAACTACGTGATGTTATTACATCATTTCTCCAACTCTATTTAGCCATGCGTTTCATCTGCTTATATTATGTCCTCAACACACACATTCATCCTGGAAGTTGTGCCGAGGCAGGTAGTTCCCACCATTTCCACAGAAATAGCAGGCGAGTAGTTCCCCGACACACTTCCAAGGTACACAAACTCATATCACAACATACTTTCTTTAATTACCATTTTTATACCCAATCTCATAATACAGGTATTTATTTTATTGTGTTATAAAAAGTATCACATCATAAACATATGCATCGATTCTCATAATACCACCTTCCTTCATGTCTTATGACATAATTACCACATCTCAATGCCCATGCGATTTACTCACATTTCATCACATTATTAACACATCATTCATTAGAATACTTATACTCATTGCATCAAAACCATGTTTTATAGCTAATTCACATCTTATTATATCAATTTAGTAATTACTCATTCTTATAAACAATAAATCTTATTATCATTTTCACTTAATCCCCAAACACAATCTGGGGCCACAACATATCACACCCCATAGCCGATAGCTTGGGTAATAATCACCGCACCCCAAACGCACAGTTTGGGTAATATCACATCACATCTCAAGCCGATAGCTTGGTTATTAATCACTTCAATCACTTATCATCTTCACTTTACTTTATTTCTCATTTTCATCAATCATTACCACTATTACAACAACTCACCCCGCGAATTATGCCAAGGCAGGTAGTTCCCACCATTTCCACAGAAATAGCGGGCAGGTAGTTCCTTGACACAATTCCAAGGTACAACTCACTACAACTGTATTTTACTTTAATGATCACACACATAGTACCATTACTTCGTATTATTCATAAGAACACATGTCTCTTCTATTATTATCATTTTAAATTAACCACGCACTGCATTTATCACTTCTTTTCATACACTAACTCATAACTCATTTTCTTTCACATTTACTTCATTCACAACTACTTTCTTTCTCATGCACAATACACAATTCACTTTCTGCACTTTCTTTACTACCCCATTTATTATTAACAATTATTTATTCTTTATTCTCAACTCATAATACACTTACTTCACTATTTCATTACAGCTTATACCAAACACTTCTCTTTTTCATTCACATTTCATATCATATTCATTTTACCCCAGGTCTATCCCAGAGTACCAATTCTCTCTCAGGTCTACCTTGAGGTATCAACTCTCTCTCCGGTCTATCCGGAGGTATCTACTCTCCCAGGTCCATCCTGGGGAATCAACTCTCTCTCAGGTCCCACCTGAGGTATCATCTCTCTCCGGTCTATCCGGAGGTATCTGCACTCCCAGGTCCATCCTGGGGTATCAACTCTCTCTCAGGTCAACCCTGAGGTATCATATCTCTCTCCGGTCTATCCAGAGGTATCTGCACTCCCAGGTCCATCCTAGGGTATCAACTCTCTCTCAGGTCAACCCTGAGGTATCATATCTCTCTCCGGTCTATCCGGAGGTATCTGCACTCCCAGGTCCATCCTGGGGTATCAACTCTCTCTCAGGTCCCACCTGAGGTATCATATCTCTCTCCGGTCTATCCGGAGGTATCTGCACTCCCAGGTCCATCCCGGGGTATCAACTCTCTCTCAGGTCCCACCTGAGGTATCATATCTCTCTCCGGTCTATCCGAAGGTATCTGCACTCCCAGGTCCATCCTGGGGTATCAACTCTCTCTCAGGTCCCATCTGAGGTATCATATCTCTCTCCGGTCTGTCCGGAGGTATCTACACTTCCAGGTCCATCCTGGGGTATCAACTGAAGTCAACCGAAATTATTGCTACTAACATTTTCTTTTCATATTAACATCACCCTTTATCATCATAGCATTTCCCCTTTTATTTACTTATTCGCATAAACAATGACCACCAACTCACTTACCCCTTTCAATGCATTACACAAAAGAAATATCACTATAATTAACATAGAAATCATCGCATCATAATATTACACATCACAACTGTACTGTATTATTTATTTTATCATTACCCCGCACATTTTGAGTATATCATACTATTTATCATCTCAATAACACAGGTTTGCATACGCCCAGTAGATCAACACATCACAACATCATATATATATCTACACCCAATACGTGACCATCACCCTGGATTTTCAAAATCACCACAATTCACCATATACCGACATCTTATATAAATATAACTCATCCCCTTATATATATATATCTATTCCATCATCTATAAGTTTATATCAATACACAAGGGACATGAGTAATTAATCGTCTTATTACACACCAACACCAAACATTAATTCCCATATATAAATACACCTATTCCGTAATTCATATCAATCATTCGTATTAGATTAAGATTCACTTAAAACAACAAATATGTAAATATATTCATACTCACATAAGAGTCCGTGAAGACTCGAAGCACCATCTCGCCATCCCGCATCCAAAATCGCCAATATTTCCTATTATCAAATTTCAACGCGATTAAGGCTCAAATCATTCAGACCAGTCACGGGAAAACAATAATACTAATTATCTTAATATCACACAGACGATTTATTAAACGTCCAGGATACACGTGCGATGCACGTAATAATCTAATGTCTAAGGGATTTTTATTCCCCAAACAATTACCAGAACCACTCCCAATTTATTCTAATAGCTAAACTATAATTTCTACTACCATGCGGAAGATAATTTATACATATAATATTTTTATTTCCAACTCAAAACCCTAATTTTTAGCAACTTGCAAAATCCCCAATAATTTGCTACTCTCTTGCCTCTACAATGCCCAACACCTCCTAATCTCCCTACCATAATCTTCCTACTCAATAGAAATTAACCCAACTCACTTTTATAAAATAAAATGGTTTAGGGTTTACCTTTTCGGAATCCTTTCGAAAATCCAACGCTTCCACGATGTAGAGAGCCCTTCAATTAGCCTATCCCCCAATTTAATTCGAAAACCACGAAGTATAAGAGTGGATTCGAGCGGGGAAAGAATCGGCCGAGATGGGTTCCGCGGTTTCGTTCGGTCGGGGGAAAAACAGAAGGAAAGAAGAAAGAAGGAATGGGGAGGGGGGGTGGGTTTGGAAATGACTAAAAATAATAATTAATATAATAATCAATAGGGTATTCTTACACATATACCCCCAATCTCCACAATATTTCAAATAAACCCCCAGCTCTCGTACTTTAAAATACTAACAATCCAAAATGCATAAAATAGTCTCATAATAATTCTCTAAAATTATAAAATAAAGTAAACAATATTTCTTCACACAAAACTCAACTCATAAACTCCAATATATCATTTACACCAATCCAACAAAAATATTCATACCAATATTAATATTTAAAAATAAAATACAATAAGATATAACTTAAAAATAATTCTCACCACTATAAGAATATAAAAACGAATATTCTCGGTATTTTAAAATTCGAGGTGTTACAAGGTCCCTTTCGGATAGCACCGATCCAATCTCATCTGCCTCGGTAGTCAGAACCGGGTTATTCTCTTCGTAAACTTCCGACCGGCCGATGATCGCCTTCTTCATGAGGTTGCCCTCGTACTGCCTAACCCCAGCGTGCCCGGACAGTACACAAGGGTATCGACCCGTCTCAGGGGCTTGCCTCGGATTCTCCACGATCACCTCGACCACGGGAGATTGGGCCTCTACCCTCCTCTTCTTCTTCTCCATCCTCACCTCGGCCACGGACGGCTCGGCTACTTGCTTCCCCTTCCTTCGGATCTCCGATTGCCTCCTCTCCTCGGCACCACTATCGCCTGAGGACGATGCCTCGCTCCCCGAGTTCCCCCTTGACATCTCTATAAAAAAGCTAAGGCAAGAGACTGACCTTGAAGTGACGTTTACGGTCGGAATAAGCTCGCCGGAAATCGCCTGGCCCACGTGACAGCTAACGTCACCGCCTTGGAGCAAAAGTCGCCGCTAGCAGAGAGTGCAGAGAGTAAAAGCGAAATCTTGGAGTGAAAAGTGAGAAATGAGCTTGGGGGTGGGAGAGTGAAAACTTATAACCCCTAAAGCGATGTTGGGCCTCCTTGGGAATCTAAAAGGCCCACTAAGAAGCCAAAGCGTTAAGCGGAGAGTTGCGACATTTCGAAAAGCAAAAAACTCCTCAAATCACTTAAGTCCACGACCCGGCCACCGGTCTGCCAAGCCGAGCTATCGAACAGCCTGGCTAAGCAACCGAGCTATTGAGTCCCTTCAAAACGTCGAACTCCATACCTCGGCTAATGGTTCCGAGCTTCCAAACCGAGGGGACGAGGAACCAACCCTCGAATATGGAGAAAAATCCTTTTGAGGAAAAATCACCATCGGATCTCTCCAAAATTCTTGTCAAAACACGATGGATGGTTCAGATCGCGCCATGCCCACAAAACGACAAGATAATGTTCTCGTGATCTGAACCCAGCCCTCGTGATTCACGCAATGATGGACACTCAAGATCTGACCACGTGTACCTTCCGAGCTGCCTGCCACCCGCTCGCCTAGCCGAGCTACCGAACAGCTTGGCTAAGCAGTCGAGCTACTGGGTCGGAGTGCGACGACGCTTCCAATCCAGGATGCTTGAAAACATCAAACTCCATACCTCGGCTAACGGTTCCAAGCTGCCGAGCCGAGGGGACGAGGAACCGACCCTCGAATATGGAGAAAAAACCTGCCGACCATCCTCAGCCGTTGGATCTTGTCAAAAAGCGCGCTCGTTATGATGGACGGCTCAGATCCTGCCACGTCCACTAAACGACAAGATAGTATTTTTTGGGGATCCGCGCTGAGATGAACGCTCAGGATCACGCCACGTAGTTCGACTGATTCCTAGCTATGGGCCGACCTGCCGAGCCGAGGGGACGAGGAACCGACCCTCGAATATAGAGAAAAAACCTGCCGACCATCCCCAGCCGTTGGATCTTGTCAAAAAGCGCGCTCGTCATGGTGGACGGCTCAGATCTTGCCACGACCACTAAACGACAATATAGTATTTTTTGGGGATCCACGCTGAGATGAACGCTCAGGATCACGCCACGTAGTTCGGCTGATTCCGAGCTATGGGCCGACCTGCCGAGCCGAGGAGACGAGGAACCGACCCTCGTATGTGAAGAAACTATCTGCCGAGGAGCGCGGAGCGTCTGATCGCCCAGAAAATCGCGCTCGCCGCTGATCAATGGCCCAGATTGCGCCACGCCATAAATCGGTATTTAAAATTAATTTTTATTTATTTTAATCGCTTTATTTATTTAAAAAATTACGAAAAATTACTAAAAATTCGGGAAAATTAGCTAGAAATTCTAGAAAATAATTATAAATTCAGGGGAATATTTTTGAGCCCCTGAACGAACAATTATTGCCTGGAACGCGTTGCTAAGACCCCCGAACGACTGGTTAACGCATCGCAAAATTAAATAAATAATCCGAAAAAATAGATAAATGCCATCGGATATTCAACAAGGCTTAAGAACAGCTTACAGCTTCAAAAATCACCTCACTACCCCCTTCGAGATTCAAAACCCTCCATTCGGACTCCGATACAACTCCACTAGCCACTGGAACAGTTAAACTACTCCTCAAAGGCTGATCATACTCAGTCTTTAGGAGTGGGGGGCTCGTGATATGGCACCGTCCAGATTGGGGTTAAATCGGAACCATCCAGATTGGGCACGAATCTTGAAGCTCAGGGGTAAAACGGTAATTTTGCATATAGATGGGCCCAAAGCGGGCACTGGATCTCCCCTCCACAGATCCAATAACCCGCGAACGGATCCACTCCAGCTGGGTACGGGTCCCGACCCAAGACAAACCCAGACCAGCAAGAGGAAATCAGGGTCTCTGATTTGACTAAATCAACGGGCCTGATTCGCGGTTATCCTCTCACCGGGAATTAGGGATCAGTTTCCTAAACTAATTGTGAGGATTTTACTCCTAACGGTATCACAGGAAATCAGATCCCTAATCAAATTCCCATGGCGACTATAAATACCTCCGACCTACCACTGTTACAAGGTAATCACTCTTTTTCCAATTAAAGCTCTTTCTTAATTATATCACTGGTTACTGACAAGAGCGTCGGAGGGTGCATCGTCGGGATCAACCCCGGTGTATCGCACTTCCTTGCAGGTAACGGCGGGAGTCAGCAGCCCAATTCCGACGAACAGGCTTAGATTCGCTATTTAGATTTTTCCACGAACCCACAAATTCTATCTGTTTACCCCCACACCAGAATCAGCGGTAACAGTGGAATTTTCTATGATTTTTATAAGTAGCAAGAGATGCAATTTTTGAATTCTGAACCTACTAATTTGCAAATGGATTTAGACAAATTAACTATAGTTAAAATTTAGATGTTCTTAACTACACTTTTGTAGTAGACTCATGTAGGTTCTATATGAAACTAAGAAATCAATTTTCTGATAAGTATTAGAATTTGTATGACTTTTTGCAAGATCATTAGGTTGCTATCCAAAGATAGTAGAACATTCAAATAGTGGATTCTATATATGGGACTGAAAATGATTGTGACTTAAGTGATGCCCGAGTCTGACAAGAGTTTGAGAACTCCGAGGGGGGAGGGGAATATGGTCGGTGATATGGCTAAAAATAGGATTAAATCGGGACCGTTCACATCGGACACGAATCTTAAAGCTCAGGGGTAAAACGGTAATTTCACCTACAAACTGGTCTGAAATGGGAACTGGGTCTTTATTCAAAGCCCAATAACCCATGAACGGATCCACGACAACTGGGTATGGGTTCCAACCCGCTGCACACCCGATCCAGCAAGATACAATCAAGGTCCCTAATTAGATCTTAATCAACGGCCCTGATTTACATCTATCTTTTCACTGGGAATTAGGGATTCAATTCCTTATCTGATTACTAGGAGAATATTCCTTATCTAATCACGGGGATTACATTCCTAATTTGATCCCTAAGACGCCTATAAATACCCCCATCCATCTCCATTAAGAGGTGATCAGTATTTTCTCAATTTACGCTCTTTCTTAATCATTTCTGATTACTGACTTGAGCGTCGGAGGGTGCGTCGCCGGGATCCCCCCCGGTGTCTCGCACTTTTTGCAGGTTAACGGCGGGAGTCAACGATCAGTCAACGACGGGTCAGGTTTGGTTTCGCTATTCAGGTTTTCCTCGAACTCACAAATTCTGTCTGTTTACCCCCACACCAGATTTAGCGGTAACAGATTGGCGCCGTCTGTGGGAAAACCAAACGAATAGCAGCCCCTCTTCCCGTTGGTCCTATCTTCTCCAGCCATGCCTCCGAGAAAAGTCAGGTCCAGAGGGTCCAACCGCGGGCCCAACCCCGCCGATCAGCAAGAGGTAGTCCCCGTCCAACCCGCTCCGCAGCAGGGACAACCCCCGCCTCAAGTGGAGGACCCTCTTCAACAAGATCAGCCTCCTCTTCAGAATCAGGAACCCCCCAAGGGACCCACCGGCCCTCAGAATGCCGGTGCGGGGGGCTCCCGCATGAAGCAACCTCTCCATCAAGACCGCGTCTCCATACACAAAGCCTCTACGGATTCCATGGCCTCTCATAATCCTCAAAACCGGCAGAAGGAGGAGGACTTACGCCACCATCTGGACGAGAAGCGGGCCCGAGAGGGAGCCTCCCGCCAACGACGTCCGGGTGAGCGATCCCTTCACCGCCGAGACTACAGAAGATCCCCTGTCCGAAGGAGAAGGAGGGAATCCCCCGAGCATTACAGAAGGAGGCACTCCCCCGCAGATCGGCAACAGCCCAGGAACAATGAGGCACCAATCACCCGTGCCGAGTTCCAGCAGTTCCAAGCAATGGTACAACAGGCACTCAACCTCCGTCAAAACCCTAATGAGCCGAAGGCCCCGTCCCCTCCTCCAGTCCGAAGCCCTCGCCGACGGTCCCCATCTCCTCGTCCCGACTCCCGGCGTACCCCAAGTCCTCGTCGCTCCCGAAGCTACCATCGCCGCAGCCCTCGCTCTCCCTCCTACGAAGACGAGTCTAGAGGCTCGGCTGATTACCGTCGGAGGGACGATGCCATGTATCACCGTCTTCATGAGGTCGAGAGGTGTCTGGGTCAGACAGGTCGAGAAGAAGAGCTTAGGGGGAGGACCCTACGTCCTACTCGACCCCCTTTCTCCCGAACCATTGTGGATGCACCTGTGCCGTTCGGCTTCAAACCTCCCCAATTTGAGACTTACACCGGGGAGACTGACCCCGTTGATCACATAGAGAGTTTTAAGACTCTGATGCTCCTCCATCAAGCTTCCGATGCCCTCCTCTGCAAGACCTTCCCCGCAACCCACTAAACTCTACCGATGGTTCCGGAGCCCAACACTTGGTTCGATTCTGCTTCAAATAACTTGCTCTTAAGCGGGTTAGAAGTGGTTCGCCATTCAGAGTTGCTCCCCAAACTCTTCTCCCAAATGGCTCTCTTCCAGAGCCGAGCTCTTTGGTCCGCTCACCTCCAAGGCGGACCTCTTGTAGCGCCCCAAATTTCTAATATGAGAGCTTAGAAAATAAGTGGCGAAATCCCAGCAATCCACTTCAATAGAACAATAAACACCAACAACACCACTAAAATTTTTCTTTCTTTATTACAATAATTATTACAATTACAGCGGAAGTTTAATCATCTCAACACAAATTAATCTTTATTTACAACTCAATAACCACACAATATGTCTTTACAAATTTTACACAAAACTAAATAGTCCAAATAGTCTCAAATGCAACATTAAGCATCCAACCTCCCACTCTAAGCAGTAACCTGCAACAAGTGAGGCTAGAGTTGAACCCTAACCCCCAAACTAAAGGGGTCAGCCATAAAAATGGTGTGAGTGGCAACTAATCAAACAAATAACATAAATGGACATAAAACATAATATCCAACAAATAATAATCAACACTAAAGTATGAAGTAACAACAAAGAATAAGGGGTGATACCAAAACCAAAAGCCAAGTGTGTGCCGAAAACAGGAAATCCAAATGCATAAAAGTGATTCAAGAAAACATCATGACTACATGCTGACCACGATGACTACTCAGAGATGAAGATAAACTATGATAATTTGCCCATGCTTGATCATTCCGGAGATTGATCCCACATCACAGGTATTTTCCCTGGATAATTCAGGAGATCATCCCACATCTAAACATAGACTCATAACCACAATAATACCCCAAAAGCGTCGCCTCGACTCCGATCATTCCGTAGTTCAATCCCACATCTCAAGATAATTACTTGGATAATTCCGGAGAAATACCTCACATCTCAGGCTAACTACCTGGATAATTCCGGAGATAAATCACACATCTCAAGTTAACTACTTGGATAATTCAGGAGATTAATCCTACATCAAAAGCCATACTGAGGTGCATAACTCAAGTTCTCATTCGTCATGACACTACCAATGCCTGTCCTTATTAGTTTGGGTTACTGAACAAATCTCCTAGAGTAGTGCACCCTACCGGACTAAAAATCTGAATAACTGAAAATTCGCCTCAAAGGGCCTCAACAAATGACTGAACAAATACCGGTATACTAGGGCCACGTACCTCTAGAGACTCAAAACAAATATCTGAACAAATTCCACTTAACAAGTGGCTCAACAAAATATCTCAAAATCATGTTCTTAACTGAACATCTCAAAAACCAATACTTAACTGAACATCTTAAAATCAAACACTGAACAAATATCTCAACATCAAATACTGAACAATATCTCAGAATCAAGTACTAAACAAATGTCTCAAAATCAAACACTAAACAAAATATCTCAAATCAAATACAAAGATCCTACAGGACCAGTCGACTGTACAATGGACCAGTCGACTGTCCAGAAGACATATCCCAACATTTTACGAAAATGATCTAAATCATGACCAGTCGACTTACCCAAGAAGTCAGTCGACTGCCCCGAAAGAACTGAACAAAACCACAAGCAGAGGGTCAGTCGACTGACCACAGTCTAGGTCGACCGTCCCGAACAAATCTCAAGACTCAAAAGTACACTGTAAGCTCGTACCAGTCGACTGCACATCAGATCAGTCGACTGACGGCTACAGATCTGAACACAAAATCATCTTGAAGTTTTCTAAAGAATTACTGATCATAAAATTAACTTGTATCCAGGCAAATAAACAACTCTCAATAATCTCCATCATGGATACATTTCTCAATCAAACAAATACTCAAATTTCATATCCTCATGATCTAAACTCTCAATTCTCCCATTAGGGTTTTCTCAACCTAACTAAATGTCTTCCTCAACACATAATCAAAATTGGTTTGCAATCACTAGATCCAGATGTTTAATATCCAAGTTTAACATAATCAGTTCTAAATTTGCTTTCTAACAACATGATCTCACAAATCAACATATCCTCAATAAATCTAAATCTTTTCTCATCATGGTCCAAATATCAAATAAAAGTTCTCATCATCCATATCGAATTAAAGATCCATGTCCTACATACAATGGGACTAACAAAGAATGGTATAATGATCACAAACAAACATAACAAAGATCTCACGTCATCTTCCAATCAAAACAAACAAAACAAAGCAAAACAAACAAACCAACTCACCTGATTTGAAGAAAAGATCCACAAACTTTCTCCTTGCTAGATCCAAGAATTCTCCTCTTGTTCCTCAATGAAATCTCAATACTCTAAATATTGTGAATGACGGCTGGGAAAGGGATTTCCCTTATATATATGCCGGATTAAGGTATTAGGGTTTTCACCCGATTTGCAAAATAATCCTTTTAAGAGTACATCTTACATATATAATTGTATCCTTGAAAACTAAATCAAATATAATTTAAATTAGGGTCTAATAGAAAAATATGTTTCTAAACTTCAACAAATACTGATCGGAATGCCCAGAAATTATAATTTGCATTTTAACCCTTGAAATTGTCAATTTTGCAAATAAGTCCTTCTTTTCTCAAAAATTGCAAATACGCATAATTAATTTCAGAAAAATCTGGGAAAATACTAAATAATTCTCAAATAATAAATAATGATTTTTCATAAAGAAAACTTAATTTTCCAAACTTCTAAAAAGTCATTTGCACGTGTACCAAAGAATAAATTTCTTAGAAAGCATTTATTAAATCCTCAAAAATCATTTAAATTCATTTTCAAATAATTAAAATAATATTTGAAAATACGGGGTTCTACATCACTCCCTCCTTAGAAGAGTTCTGTCCTCAGAACTACTACTAATGAGTTCAAACACATACCAATCAAAAGGAAACAATACTTCATAAATAGATCATCACCCAAACAATTTCATATAACATCACAATCAAAAAGGAATACATCATTTGTCAATCGACAATACAATCATCCAAAGAATTCCATTCACATTCAAGAAGTACATTCATACAAACAATTCAGGAAAATCATTCTGCATGCGATCCTCTGGCTCCCAAGTAGCCTCCTCGAACTGCTGATTCCTCCACAATACCTTGACCATAGGTATCACCTTGCTCCTAAGGACTTTCTCCCTACGATCAACGATCTCAACAGGCTGTTCCTTGTAACTCAGGTTCACCTGTAGATCTTCGGGAACTTCCACCAACTGGTGCCTCTGATCGGCCACATACTTCCTCAGTAGCGACACATGAAACACGTCATGTACTTGTGCTAACTCCTCTGGAAGTTTCAATCTGTAAGCTGTCTTGCCAATCCTCTCCTCGATCTTGTACGGACCAATATACCTCGGCGCCAACTTGCCACCCTTACCAAATCTGATCACTCCCTTGGTCGGAGAAACCTTGAGAAAAACTGAATCCCCAACCTCAAATTCCAAATCTCTCCGTCGAGTGTCAGCATAACTCTTCTGCCGACTCTGAGCTTCAACTAACCTCTTGCGAATCAGCTCAATCTGCTCTGACGTCTGCTGTACGATTTCAGGACCATACATCTGCCTCTCGCCAACCTCATACCAACATACAGGTGTCCTGCACCTCCGCCCGTATAAAGCCTCATACGGTGCCATCCCAATACTTGCATGGTAACTATTGTTATAGGCAAACTCAACCAATGCCAAGTATCTCTCCCAACTACCACCAAAGTCCATAACACAAGCTCTCAACATATCTTCCAGCACTCGATTCACCCTCTCCGTTTGACCATCTGTCTGCGGATGAAATGCCGTACTGAAATCAGTTCTGGTGCCCAAAGCTGCCTGTAAACTTCTCCAAAACCTTGATGTAAACCTCGGATCTCTGTCAGACACAATTGAAACAGGAACTCCATGAAGTCTCACAATCTCTCCAATATACAACTCAGCCAATTTCTCCATCGTCCAAGAAATCTTCATGGCTAGAAAATGTGCCGACTTAGTCAATCGGTCCACAACAACCCAAATCGAGTCATTTCCCTTCGAACTCCTCGGCAAACCCGTGATAAAGTCCATGCTGATATTCTCCCACTTCCACTCCGGAATGGGTAAAGGCTGTAACAAACCTCCAGGTCTCTGATTCTCTGCCTTGATCTGCTGACAAGTCAGACACCTTGCCACAAAATCTGCTACATCTCGCTTCATACCAGACCACCAAAAATGTGGTTTGATGTCCCTGTACATCTTCGTACCTCCTGGATGAACTGATAATAAGGTACTGTGTGCTTCCTGCAAGATACTCCCCCTCAACTCTGCGTCATCTGGAACACACAACCTCTCACCCAACCAAAGAACTCCATCTTGGACACGAAATTCTGATAACTTGCCCTCAGCAACCTGCTGCAACATCTTCTGGATCTCTGAATCTGATCTCTGACCTTCCACAATCTTCTCTCTCAAAGACGGCTGCAGTCTCAACTGAGCCAAGGATGCCCCTAAACCTCGCAGTACAACCTCGATACCTGCCTGATCGATCTCTGCTGCCAACTCTCTTCGAGTAGTGATCAACCTTGCCAAACTACCCTTTCTGCTAAGTCCATCAGCCACTACATTCGCCTTGCCTGGATGATACTTGATCTCAGGACGAATGTCTTCCAAAACTTCCAACCATCTTCTCTGACGAAGATTCAAATCCCTCTGCTGATAGATATACTTCAGGCTCTTGTGGTCCGTGAACATGCTAACCTTCTCACCATAGACATAATGCCTCCATAGCTTCAAGGCATAAATGATAGCTGATAACTCCAAGTCGTGCGTCGGATAATTCTTCTCATGCGGACGCAACTGCCTCGAACCATAAGCAATGACCTTGCCCTCCTGCATCAACACACATCCCAAACCTCTGAGAGATGCATCGCTGTAGATATCATAATCTTTTCCAGCTTGCGGCAATGCTAGTATGGGTGCGGTAGTCAACCTTTCCTTTAACTCAAGGAAACTCTCCTCGCACTTATCTGTCCACACAAATGCCATACTCTTCCGGGTCAAACCTGTCAATGGAACAGCAATCTGAGAATACCCCTGAATAAACCTCCTGTAGTAACCAGCTAATCCCAAGAAGCTTCTCACTTCCTTCACTGACGTCGGCCTGGGCCAATCCTTTACTGCTTCCACTTTCTGAGGATCAGTAGCCACTCCCTCCTTAGAAAGAATGTGACCAAGAAAAGCTACCTCAGATTTCCAAAATTCACACTTCGACAGTTTGGCATACAAGCTGTGCTCCTGCAATGTCTGTAATACCGCTGTCAAGTGCTTAGAATGATCCTCCTCCGACTTCGAATACACCAAGATATCATCGATGAAGACCACCACGAAGGAATCAATGAATGGCCTCAACACCCGATTCATCATGTCCATGAAAACTGCTGGCGCATTCGTCAACCCGAATGGCATCACCAAAAATTCATACAACCCATGACGAGTCCTGAAAGCTGTCTTACTCACATCTTCCTCTTTGACTCGTACCTGATGATACCCTGACCTCAGATCAATCTTCGAAAACACCGCTGCTCCTCGAAGCCTGTCGAACAAATCGTCAATCCGCGGCAATGGATACTTGTTCTGAATAGTCACCCTATTCAACTCCCTGTAGTCAATGCACATCCTCATCGACCCATCCTTCTTCTTAACCAACAACACTGGCGCTCCCCACGGAGATGAACTCGGTCTGATAAGTCCCTTGCTCAAAAGCTCTTCAATCTGCTTCTTCACTTCATCCTGCTCTACAGGTGCCATCCTGTACGGAGCCTTGGAAATCGGCGCACTCCCCGGCTGAACATTGATGCAAAACTCCACATCTCTCTGCGGCGGTAATCCTGGAAAATCATCCAAGAACACCTGAGGAAACCTTCGAACCACCGGAATGCCCTGGACTTCATCTGCAATAGACTTCTTAGATACCATTGCAGCCACCTGCGGAAACTTCTTCTTCCCTTGAAAAGTTACTGCGGGTCCACCTGGTGCTTTCACCAACACCTCCTTCTGCTTGCAATCAATCGTGGCATCATAAATAGCCATCCAATCGATGCCCACTATGACATCCACTCCCAACACTTGTAGCTCGATCAAGTCGATGCCGAACATCCTTCCACCAATCTCGATATCACAGCCCTCGTAATATCGATCCGCTACCAGCTCCTCACCTGACGGCGTTGCCACCGACAAAACTCTGCCTGGAAACAATTTAGGTTCCAAACCTAAGCCCTTTGCAAAACTTGGCGATACAAATGTATGCGATGAACCAGTGTCAAACAAAACCTTTGCTTTTATTCCATTTATTAAAACAACTCCTGTTACAATAAGAATGATACTCAATCTTAATTTATTCTGAAATAAAAGCTTTTTATTCATTACACTGATTCAAAATGAAAGAAATCAAAATTCCTGCATACCCTGAATTACATCTTCCGAGTTTCTCGCATCCTCCTCGGTCAATGCAAATACTCGCCCTTGCCTCTTCGGGAACTTGCTTCCACCCGAATCATCTTTCTTCAGTTGTGGACAATGGGGCTTTGAGTGTCCAGTCTGCCCACACTGAGAACAAACATGCTCTACCAACTTCGGACATGCTGACCTGTAATGTCCTACTTCCTTGCAGTAGTAGCAGGTCACTCCCTGAGCTCCAGATGCCTTCTGCACCGGTCCACTGAACTTCGCCTGCTTCGCGGGGAATCCCTTCCCACTCTGGCCTGATGCTGGCCTCTTGTTCCGGTTCCAAGAATCCTGCTTCTTCTGAAACAAGTCCATATCCTCTTCAGTCATCGCTGCTCTTCTGACCAGCTTCTCGAATCTTCGGATGCCCAACGGAACCATCCTTGACCTCAAATTCGGCCTCAAGCCCTGCTCAAACTTTTTGGCCTTCTTTGCTTCATCCATGACCAATTCTGGTGCAAACCTCGAAAGTTGAGCGAACTTCGTCTCATACTCCCGAACAGTCATGCTCCCCTGCTGAAGGTTCATGAACTCAGTCGCCTTCTTCTCCTGAACATCAAGAGGAAAGAAGCGATCTCTGAACTCCTCCAGAAAACCTTCCCATGTCAGCTGCTGATCTCCCAAGTTCCTCTTCAGTGACTCCCACCATACACCAGCATCTTTCTCTAGCTGCATCGAAGCCAACTTCACCTTGCTAGCTTCAGGAGTCTCTGACACTTCGAAGATCGTCTGCATCTTCCGAATCCAATCGTCTGCTGCTGTTGGATCAGCTTGCCCCTCAAAGACTGGCGGCCTCATCCTCTTAAAGGATTCAATCTGCTTTATGGGGTCGGCATTCACCAATCCATGACCAGCTCCATGATTGGGCGGCGGATTCTGCTGCTGCGCTTGCTGCTGCGCCACATTGAGTGCCATCAGCGTATTCAACGTCTGATATACCTTGGCAAACTCAGCTTCAAGGTCGATCCCATTACCTCGGGAACTACCAGAACCATCCTCATTGTTGCCACCATTTCTACCTCTGGGTGCAACCATTTTGAATACTGCAAAACGAGAGTAAAGTTAGAACAACACACTCACAATTTAAACTCATACCAATGTCCTATGGCAAAGTCAAACCATAATTTCAAACCAAACATCATATTTTAAATTCTATGTGATACTCACACTCTGATGTCCACACCTAGGTACTCACTCTCTAGTGTCCACACCTAGGTTGGTTGTCATACTAAGTCTATTATTACATTGAAGCGGAGCTCTGATACCAATCTCTGTAGCGCCCCAAATTTCTAATATGAGAGCTTAGAAAATAAGTGGCGAAATCCCAGCAATCCACTTCAATAGAACAATAAACACCAACAACACCACTAAAATTTTTCTTTCTTTATTACAATAATTATTACAATTACAGCGGAAGTCTAATCATCTCAACACAAATTAATCTTTATTTACAACTCAATAACCACACAATATGTCTTTACAAATTTTACACAAAACTAAATAGTCCAAATAGTCTCAAATGCAACATTAAGCATCCAACCTCCCACTCTAAGCAGTAACCTGCAACAAGTGAGGCTAGAGTTGAACCCTAACCCCCAAACTAAAGGGGTCAGCCATAAAAATGGTGTGAGTGGCAACTAATCAAACAAATAACATAAATGGACATAAAACATAATATCCAACAAATAATAATCAACACTAAAGTATGAAGTAACAACAAAGAATAAGGGGTGATACCAAAACCAAAAGCCAAGTGTGTGCCGAAAACAGGAAATCCAAATGCATAAAAGTGATTCAAGAAAACATCATGACTACATGCTGACCACGATGACTACTCAGAGATGAAGATAAACTATGATAATTTGCCCATGCTTGATCATTCCGGAGATTGATCCCACATCACAGGTATTTTCCCTGGATAATTCAGGAGATCATCCCACATCTAAACATAGACTCATAACCACAATAATACCCCAAAAGCGTCGCCTCGACTCCGATCATTCCGTAGTTCAATCCCACATCTCAAGATAATTACTTGGATAATTCCGGAGAAATACCTCACATCTCAGGCTAACTACCTGGATAATTCCGGAGATAAATCACACATCTCAAGTTAACTACTTGGATAATTCAGGAGATTAATCCTACATCAAAAGCCATACTGAGGTGCATAACTCAAGTTCTCATTCGTCATGACACTACCAATGCCTGTCCTTATTAGTTTGGGTTACTGAACAAATCTCCTAGAGTAGTGCACCCTACCGGACTAAAAATCTGAATAACTGAAAATTCGCCTCAAAGGGCCTCAACAAATGACTGAACAAATACCGGTATACTAGGGCCACGTACCTCTAGAGACTCAAAACAAATATCTGAACAAATTCCACTTAACAAGTGGCTCAACAAAATATCTCAAAATCATGTTCTTAACTGAACATCTCAAAAACCAATACTTAACTGAACATCTTAAAATCAAACACTGAACAAATATCTCAACATCAAATACTGAACAATATCTCAGAATCAAGTACTAAACAAATGTCTCAAAATCAAACACTAAACAAAATATCTCAAATCAAATACAAAGATCCTACAGGACCAGTCGACTGTACAATGGACCAGTCGACTGTCCAGAAGACATATCCCAACATTTTACGAAAATGATCTAAATCATGACCAGTCGACTTACCCAAGAAGTCAGTCGACTGCCCCGAAAGAACTGAACAAAACCACAAGCAGAGGGTCAGTCGACTGACCACAGTCTAGGTCGACCGTCCCGAACAAATCTCAAGACTCAAAAGTACACTGTAAGCTCGTACCAGTCGACTGCACATCAGATCAGTCGACTGACGGCTACAGATCTGAACCCAAAATCATCTTGAAGTTTTCTAAAGAATTACTGATCATAAAATTAACTTGTATCCAGGCAAATAAACAACTCTCAATAATCTCCATCATGGATACATTTTTCAATCAAACAAATACTCAAATTTCATATCCTCATGATCTAAACTCTCAATTCTCCCATTAGGGTTTTCTCAACCTAACTAAATGTCTTCCTCAACACATAATCAAAATTGGTTTGCAATCACTAGATCCAGATGTTTAATATCCAAGTTTAACATAATCAGTTCTAAATTTGCTTTCTAACAACATGATCTCACAAATCAACATATCCTCAATAAATCTAAATCTTTTCTCATCATGGTCCAAATATCAAATAAAAGTTCTCATCATCCATATCGAATTAAAGATCCATGTCCTACATACAATGGGACTAACAAAGAATGGTATAATGATCACAAACAAACATAACAAAGATCTCACGTCATCTTCCAATCAAAACAAACAAAACAAAGCAAAACAAACAAACCAACTCACCTGATTTGAAGAAAAGATCCACAAACTTTCTCCTTGCTAGATCCAAGAATTCTCCTCTTGTTCCTCAATGAAATCTCAATACTCTAAATATTGTGAATGACGGCTGGGAAAGGGATTTCCCTTATATATATGCCGGATTAAGGTATTAGGGTTTTCACCCGATTTGCAAAATAATCCTTTTAAGAGTACATCTTACATATATAATTGTATCCTTGAAAACTAAATCAAATATAATTTAAATTAGGGTCTAATAGAAAAATATGTTTCTAAACTTCAACAAATACTGATCGGAATGCCCAGAAATTATAATTTGCATTTTAACCCTTGAAATTGTCAATTTTGCAAATAAGTCCTTCTTTTCTCAAAAATTGCAAATACGCATAATTAATTTCAGAAAAATCTGGAAAAATACTAAATAATTCTCAAATAATAAATAATGATTTTTCATAAAGAAAACTTAATTTTCCAAACTTCTAAAAAGTCATTTGCACGTGTACCAAAGAATAAATTTCTTAGAAAGCATTTATTAAATCCTCAAAAATCATTTAAATTTATTTTCAAATAATTAAAATAATATTTGAAAATACGGGGTTCTACACCTCTTCTCAACGAGTTCGGAGTCCAGCTTCTTCTACATGGCTGCTCCCACAACTTGCTAAGCACTTCACAATGGTTCGGAGTCCAGCACTCGGCTCGACTCTTCTTCCTCGGCTCGCCCACAGACGAGCCGGAAGTAGATCGCCGTTCGAAATTGCTCCTGCAGCCGTTGAATGGATCGGAGTCCAACACTTGGCTCGATTCTACTTCGCAAGTTCGCTCCTAAGCGGACTAGAAGTAGCTCGCCATTCGAAACTGCTCCTGCATCCCTCAAACTAACCTCACGATGGTTCGGAGTCCAGCACTCGGCTCGACTCTTCTTCCTCGGCTCGCCCACAGACGAGCCGTAAGTAGATCGCCGTTCGAAATTGCTCCTGTAGCCGTTGAATGGATCGGAGTCCAACACTTGGCTCGATTCTACTTCGCAAGTTCGCTCCTAAGCGGACTAGAAGTAGCTCGCCATTCGAAACTGCTCCTGCATCCCTTAAACTAACCTCACAATGGTTCGGAGTCCAGCACTCGGCTCGACTCTTCTTCCTCGGCTCGCCCACAGACGAGCCGGAAGTAGATCGCCGTTCGAAATTGCTCCTGCAGCCGTTGAATGGATCGGAGTCCAACACTTGGCTCGATTCTACTTCGCAAGTTCGCTCCTAAACGGACTAGAAGTAGCTCGCCATTCGAAACTACTCCTGCATCCCTCAAGCTAACCTCACGATGGTCGGGGTCCTATGGCTCGACTTTACTTCACCGGCTCGTCCTTAAACGGGCCGGAGGAAGATGGCCATTCCGAACTGCCCCCACGACCATCCGAGCCGAGCTACTCATCTACCGAGAAGCAAAGTGGCGGAAAATGTGCCCCAAAATCCGTGCTCGGATTTGCCGAACAAGATGCATCTACCGAGCGGCAAAGCAGATGAAGAGCAAGAAGAAAAAGAGGCTAACGGGTCAGGGTCGGATCCAATACCAACGGTCCGACCCATACCCTTCTTAGCTCCTTCATTTTTCTCCTTCTTCAGTCTTCCCGCCAAAAGTACCCAACACTTCTGCTCTTCTTCACTGTGCGAAAGAACGAGGCAGGGGAGAGAACCCGAATGCCTCTCCTCCCCTTCCTCTTCTCAGGGCCCAGCTCTTCGCTCCGCTCGCCTCCAAAGCGGAGCTCTTCTCAAGCGAGTTCGGAGCTAAAACTCTCTCTTAGAGTTGCTCCTTAAACTCCTCATCCAGATGGCTCTCCTAGAGCCGAGCTCTTCACTCCGCTCGCCTCCAAAGTGGACCTCTCCTCGAACAAGTTTGGAGCACAACTCTCTCCTAGAGTTCCCCCTCACACTTGCCTCACAAATAGCTCTCCTCCAGATCCGAGCTCTTTGCTCCGCTCGCCTCCGAAGCGGACCTCTTCTCAACAAGATCGGAGCTCACAACTCTCTCCTAGAGTTGCTCCTCAAACTTGTCTTCCAAATGGCTCTCTCCTAAAGCCAAGCTCTTCGTTTTGCTCACCTCAAAGGATGGGTCTTCCCACGGCTCTTACAAGGGTCTTCCTGGCACAAGAGTTTTCCCAGCACAGCTTCTCCGCCCCTAGGAGTGGAGCTCCTCTTCCAAAATCCCCACGACAAAAACACTCATCAACTTCATGAAGACAAGGATGTTGCGGGGCTATTTTGACCATGAAGGAGGGTGAATCTTCATCTCACTCCTGAAGAGAAGTTGTAGATCTTCGGATTAGCTTCGAAACAAGGGGTCGTACGCCCCGAGCCGACCTCCGTAGCACCGGGAATATCAAGAAGAACTCTGCAGGGAAAATTGGAGTTCGGCACCCGTGCCAAGCGTTCTTGCCACCGACTGTTTTACGGGCTTGAGTTCGGCACATTTGAGTTCGGCACCCGCTGCCGAGCGTTCTTGCCACCGACCGTATGATGGGTTTGAGTTCGGCAATCAAGATCTCCAAAAAATTTCTAAGTCTCGAGCCTCGGCACCAGCTGCCGAGCGTTCTTGACACCGACCTCGTTACGGGGAAAAAGTCAAGTTCGGCACCCAACGCCGAGCGTTCGTGACACCGACCTCGTTACGGGGAAAAAGTCAAGTTCGGCACCCAACGCCGAGCATTCTTGACACCGACCTCGTTACGGGGAAAAAGTCAAGTTCGGCACCCAACGCCGAGCGTTCGTGACACCGACCTCGTTACGAGGAAAAAGTCAAGCTCCGCACCAGCTGCCGAGCGTTCGTGGTACCGACCTCGTTATGGGGAAAAATTCCAGTTCGGCACCCACTGCCGAGCGTTCGTGGAACCGACCCCGTTACGGGGGAAAAATCAAGTTTGGCACCCACTGCCGAGCGTTCGTGACACCGACCTCGTTACGGGGGAAAAATCGGACCTCGGCACCCCTTCGCCGAACGCTCTCATATACAAGCAACCAAACAAACAACACAAAAAGAAGAGGGGGGCTATAGGGTCGGGTTCAGACCTGTTAAGGATCCAAACCCAAACTCTCTCTCTCCTCCCATTCTTCTCCAACAAAGTTGCCGCCGATCCCAAGCAAAAAGCCAAAATACTCTTCAACTTCATGAAGACAAGAATGTTGCGGGGCTATTTTGACCATGAAGGAGGGTGAATCTTCGTCTCACTCCTAAAGAGAAGTCGTAGATCGTCGAGTTAGCTTCGAAACAAGGGGTCGCACGCCCCGAGCCGACCTCCGTAGCACCGGGAACATCGAAAACTCTCCTCAACCTCATGTATACAAGGATATTCTCTGGCTGTTTTGACCAGGAAGGAGGGTGAAACTTCATCTCACTCCTAAAGAAAAGTCGTAGATCTTCGAATTATCTTCGAAACAAGGGGTCGCACGCCCCGAGCCGACCTCCGTAGCACCGGGAAAATCAAGAAGAACTCTGCAGGGAAAATTGGAGTTCGGCACCAGTTGCCGAGCGTTCTTGACACCGACCCTATTATAGGGGAAAAATTGGAGTTCGGCACCAGCTGCCGAGCGTTCTTGACACCGACCCTATCATAGGGGGAAAATTGGAGTTCGGCACCAGCTGCCGAGCGTTCTTGACACCGACCGTTTTACGGGCTTGAGTTCGGCACCACTTGAGTTCGGCACCCGCTGCCGAGCGTTCTTGACACCGACCGTTTTACGGGCTTAAGTTCGGTACCAGTTGAGTTCGGCACCAGCCGACCGTACAAAAAAAAAAAAAAAAAAAAGGGGACAGACAAGGGGCCGGGTTCGGACCCATTAAGGGGACCCGAACCCAAACCAAAATGCCACGTCACTCTCCTTCCCATCTCCTCCTTCAGCACTTTGGCGCCAAACCCAAGCGAAAACCAAAAAGGATAGTTCGTCACCTTCTACTTCGAGCTCCTCCACGGCGCGAGCTTCCACGGCCGAGCTCCACCTTCAACAACGAACTCACCCCCACCGTCAACTATCTCCGACGACGAGCTCTCCATCCCGAGCTCGCCACCAAACCCAACGCACGCCGAGCTCCATCGCCGTGCCGAGCTCCATCTTCAATGCCGAGCATCTCCTCCAACTGCTAGCCCCACTCCGCACGATGAGGCCGTTCGCCATGCCGAGCTCCGCCTCCGTCTGAGTCGCCGAACTCCCCCCTACGCGAGCTACCCTCGCACTCCGAGCTCCACCATGGCCAGCGAGCAAGCTCCGAGCTCTCCACGCGCGAGCTCAGAAGCTCTCCACCGACGAACTCACCGCTCCATGGCCGAGCTCCTGCGTCGAAGCTCTCCTCGGCCCCAAGCTACGAGTCCAATGACGAGCTCCGAACGCCGTCGCCACGAGCTCCGTCGGCTCCATCAAGCGAGCTCCGCCGAAGACTGTCGAGCTCACCACCATGCCTTCGCCGAGCACAAGCTCCGAACCCACCTTCGAGCTTCGCCACCTTCGCGCGAGCTCGACCTCGCCAGCACGAGCTCCGAACGCCGCCATCATGAGCTCCGTCGTCTCCTTCTAGAGCTCCACTCCCCCATCGCCGACCTCGGCCCATCTCCTTCCCGAGCTGCCTTCGCCGTCGAAGCTCCGAACACCACCTCCGACGAGTTCTCCTCGACCAAGCTCTCCTTAGCTCGCCGAGCTACTCCAACAGCTCAGCTCCATCGCCGAGCTCCCCCTCTACTCATAATCGCCGTCGCCGTCGAGCTCCCCACCTCGAGCTTTACTCCTCGTCGACCTCCGAGGACGAACTCCCACGTAGAGCTCCACTTCGTGAGTCTCTGGCGCTTCGAGAACGGAGAAGACGAAGGAAAAAGAAGCAGAGAGCGGGAGAGAAAGGAACGAAGAAGAAGAAAGAAGCAGCGCGCGAAAAGAGAAAAAAAAAAAAAAAAAAGTCAACCATTGACTTGCCACGTGGCGTCCACGTGGACTTCGCCAATTTTTGCCGAGCGTTCATGGAACCGACCCTCTTACACCAAAAAATGGCCTCCTCTTCCTCCTCCCGATGCGCGCTCGCTTGATCGTGATCAACGCACACGATCGCGCCACGTGTCCAGGTATTATTTAGTTTATTTATTTAATTATTTAATTGTTTTTTTTATTTAAAAAATCCGAAAAAATATTTAAAAAATCGGAAAAAATTAAATAAAAATTCTAAAAATAATTATAAATTCAGAAAAATTATTTTAAATTCTGAGAAATATAATTATTTAATTAGAATAATTATTTAATATTTTCGACGATTAATTATTTAATTCGGAAAATGAATAAAAAATTCAAAAAATGAGGAAAAATTCAGAAAAATCTGGAAAAATCACCAAAAATCCAGAAAATTCTGAGGATATTTTTGGGTATTTTACAAAGCCCAGAATGAAACCGTTACACCCCCGAGCAAGATCCAAACTTCCTTAAGAACACCGATAAAATCCCGTACGCCATTAGAACAGTAAAACTACTCCTCAAAGACTGAAAAACTCAGTCTTTAGGAGTGGGGGGCTCGTGATATGGCTAAAAATAGGATTAAATCGGGACCGTTCACATCGGACACGAATCTTAAAGCTCAGGGGTAAAACGGTAATTTCACCTACAAACTGGTCTGAAATGGGAACTGGGTCTTTATTCAAAGCCCAATAACCCATGAACGGATCCACGACAACTGGGTATGGGTTCCAACCCGCTGCACACCCGATCCAGCAAGATACAATCAAGGTCCCTGATTAGATCTTAATCAACGGCCCTGATTTACATCTATCTTTTCACTGGGAATTAGGGATTCAATTCCTTATCTGATTACTAGGAGAATATTCCTTATCTAATCACGGGGATTACATTCCTAATTTGATCCCTAAGACGCCTATAAATACCCCCATCCATCTCCATTAAGAGGTGATCAGTATTTTCTCAATTTACGCTCTTTCTTAATCATTTCTGATTACTGACTTGAGCGTCGGAGGGTGCGTCGCCAGGATCCCCCCCGGTGTCTCGCACTTTTTGCAGGTTAACGGCGGGAGTCAACGATCAGTCAACGACGGGTCAGGTTTGGTTTCGCTATTCAGGTTTTCCTCGAACTCACAAATTCTGTCTGTTTACCCCCACACCAGATTTAGCGGTAACAGTCGGTATGACCAAGATTTCAGTTTTATGTGAAATGTAAAGTATGAAATAGGAATCGTTAAGTCTATATCTTTACATAATTTAGACTAAAATCTTGCATTAATTAGATTAATATTTTTGCACTAGAAGAAGAATTGACAGAAATAATGATGAATATGTCCGGTAAAGAACTTGCTGTTCCTAGGGGTTCGAGAACCGAGGATACGCTCAGTAAATCCACATGGGTAGGCTAGGGGTATGTCTGCCAGGTTTGAGAAAAGGCTGGTAAAGAGCTTGTAGTTCTTTGAAATATTCGAGGCTGAGGATACGCCCGGAAATCCACGGTGTGTGGCTTGGGGTATACCTGTCAGGTCCGTAGGTACGGGAGATTGACTTGCTAGTGTTCGTGACTGAGGATACGCCCAGAAAATCCACGGTGTGTGGATAGGGGTATGTCGGGAAGGTCCAATATCTTGGGGTGCGACTTACATGTGATTACACGTTGGAGTATATTCATTAGATTTAGGCATTGCATAAACGAGGGATTGAACGCTATAATGAGAAGAAATGCTAGTAGCTTGCATTCGAAAACTATGTTGTATGTGTGGCATATCGTTCCAAACAAGCGTACATTAAAAGAGCATATTTGGATTGTGCATGTTTTTATAATAAGTATATGTTTGATGTTTTAGTAAATTAGTACTACACATACTCATATGACATTGTATAATTGACTATTTTCCATTTACATTTAATACATTGATTCAAGTTTTATTTCTATTATGCTGTGTTTTGAGAATTAGTTAAAGCTGTTGTGATTCT
Organism: Hemerocallis citrina; assembly: GCA_017893485.1. Taxonomy (NCBI): domain Eukaryota; kingdom Viridiplantae; phylum Streptophyta; class Magnoliopsida; order Asparagales; family Asphodelaceae; genus Hemerocallis; species Hemerocallis citrina. The sequence continues at coordinate 132,241 of JACEHZ010000251.1, forward strand.
TACCGTCGGTCTTCACAAGGTGACGAACCCACAGGTTGTGTTTGCAGGTAAGAGTGCCTGAGGTCTTAGCATAGAAGTGTGACATCTTGAGCTCGCCATCTTATCAATCCAAGTGGTTTGGACTTGTATAAGATTTCTGATTTCTTTGTGGAGAGAAAGAAGATGAGGGAAGCTTGGTACATCGTTATAGCCGCTACGACCTAGGTTCTTTGGCTTGATAGAAATAACTTTCACTTTCGTGGGACTAGTAATAGTATTTCTGGCATTTTAACTCATATTATGCATCTTATTTCTTTTTGGGCCACAACTGCTGCAGTGGGGTCGAGAGGAAGGATTGCCCGAGCCTTCCAGGTGGAGGAGTACAATGATGAGGAGGTTGATATTGGGACGACCTTTGAGTGTGTTCCATCCATCCACCAACTGAAGATCCCACCATCCAGGATTTTTTTGGAGGGACCTCATAAGTTATGGTTGTACTTTACTTTATGTTCTTTTGTTATTGATTACACACCTTCTATGTTAGTTGGAGATACCATATTTTATTTTCTATCTTATTATTTTAGTCTGTTGTACATTACCTAGTTTTCTGAGTTGTTTTGTAAATATTTTATTAACGAAATAAGGTGGCTATACTCCACATTTTCTTTCAAAGAAAAAAATTAATAACAATAACAGTAAAATTAAGAACCTATAGTAGCTCATACCTAATTCCTCTCTCCTATCTAACCCTTCTTTCCCCCTCCCCCCTCTATTGTTGGTGTCTTAACAACGATGACAAAGACTCCACACTTCTCCCTCTTTCTTCTCCTTTCCTCCTCCCCCCTTTTCACAAAACCATTTACATGCTTCAACCCCCACCTTCATGTTGAACCGTAGAAATACTAGAAGGGGAATCCAATCCACTTCTTACTCTCAAAACTCCGACAATCCCTATAGTGCATCGGCAAGACCCTTAAAACCATCATGCGGTGGAACAACCAAAATAAGTAGATGCCCAAATATGTGACTCCTCGTTAGGGGCTGATCCCAATGGTGTATGAAAAGTACGGGAAGGTGAGATGGGTCTTCACATTGAGATGGCCATATGCCAACACCTGTTTGAGAAAGCCGATGTCGGCGGACTCTCACCCCCTGTGGCTTAAGCCACAAAAATGACTATGGGCCCAATACCACCACCCTCCAAAAAGAAGTGTTGGCATTGTCAGAACCGAACCCAAAACCTCCCATCCACTAAACATCAACACCCACCCACCGCCTCTACTTCACCACCCTCTCGCCCTCCAACCACTCAAAACTTACCCCCAAACAAACTCATTCCTGCACATTCTGACACTTTTAACCCACCTATTTCATCAAAAGACCTTGGTAAAGCTCCCGTGGTCGAGATGGTTGATCCGAAGATGCAGATCCCATTATTGGCTAGGGACCATGGCATAGAGTGGAAGGAAAGAAGGCCCAAAAATGCCGTAAAAAGGCAGATTCAGGTGTCCATTCCAACGAAGAGAGAACTCTCCTGAAGCGAAGACCTCATCGAGGACAGCGACAATCGCTGCCTTGCTCAAAACACGGTGACGAGGGGCATCTACGTGTAGACTATCCTCTAGACCCACGTTGCAACCAATGTCTCTTGTGGGGACACAGTCATTTCGGTGGGAGATGTCGTTAATAGCAAGTTAGGATGAACGAAAATCACAGAGATTTCTCAATGGAGGATCCGATGACTGAAAATCTTACCCAGCTACCCAGAAATTGAAGAAGAGGAAAGAATGATTCGGAAATGGTTCATTGCGGTTGTCGCCATTTATGGGCATCTGATGGAGGGGCAAGTCAATGTGGCGCTTAAGAAGCGCTGGTAAGGAGAATGGGTGATGAAGACGTTCAGGCACCATCCATTCCTCATTGAATTCGCCTTTGTTGAAATACTGGAGTTTGTGGTCGACATTGGAGAGGTCTTGCGAATTCTTCAAATTAAAATTCTCTCGATGGTCAGGAGAGTAGGAAGCCGAGAATTCAGAAAGGGACTTATTCTGGATTAATCTCCACAAATTTCTAATTCACTGATGGCATCGTCATATAATCGAGGACATCTTCGCCGAGGTTGGCTTCGTCATAGACATTAACTATGCAACGGAAAGCCAAACAATTATGAGTACGGCTAGAGTTCAAATTAGATGCAATGATCTGATGGACATTCCACAATTTGCTCAAATTAAAATAGGTCGGAAGTTCCACAAATTCAGAATCTCTGTCAAACCGTCACCACAACAGACAACAGTCGTCGCAACACCAAATACCTACCAAAGTCGATTAACTGAAGCTGCTCCTGACACCAAGAGGTGCACCGGGAACGACAGCTACTAGCCATGGTGGACGAGTCCTCATCCCAGATTTGAGGGAAAGATCTTAGCCCTTAGATCTAGGCTTCGAGATTGGAGGGACCAGATCTGATGGACAATAGTACGGATGCCTTTCTGCCGCTGCCAAACTGTCAAATGCCAAAGACTGGCGTTGACCAACCTACTAATGCAAAAGCAAAGGCTCTAGTAGCTGGAAAGAGGAACAAAACTAAGAAGGAAAGCATTAAAGACAAAGAGAATGAGATAAGAACAAAGAAGGAGAAACTGGAAGCGCAATTTTAAATTCAAAACCGCTTCGCGAGTCTTCAGCCTATCAATGCTGACATGGAGCCTAATCCAACCAACCTGGGCCATAAATCTTCAGTGGGCTGCAAATCTCGGCCCATGTTTTCCTCACACAAAAAATCCTTGTCTCACTCTCTTACTCTTCCCAATGTTGTGGGCCTTTTTAAGTGCTCTAAACCCCACAACCCATAAATTGAAAACCCTCTACAGACTCCTGCTGCTCACGGCGCACTTAACACCAAACAACCCATCTTCCCCACCCTCATCCTCTAGCCAGCTTGCTCATCCCTTCTCGGTCTCCTCCCCCCTCCAGCCGACTCCCATCCGATCCCGACTCAAAACAACCCATGGACACCACCAATTTCAATGCCTCCACCCTGAAATACGGTACAATCACTTTCCCACCCACAAACGACTTTCTCACCGCTGCGACCACCGTCCACCTCCACTCCTAGACAACCAATGCTCCTATCGACACCTGTTAGTGATGATGATAAAGGGAGACTATATGTGGGATCATATTATGTGGGTCATTCAGACACAGAGTCGGAGGAAGATCTGATTGAGACACCTAACGAATTCATTGCAGAAGAGTCAATCCCGTCTCCCGATTTTGTTCCCTACTCTGTCTAGTCTACAATCCTACCTAACCAAGCAAAACTTGAACGAACATTAGGACTATTCGAGACCAAGAAATAGGGTACCCTGTTAAAGAGGATGGGAAGTCACAGTGAAGGCATTGGAGAGGGTGCACTGGTGGACCTGCTGGAGGTTGTTGCATCTTCTACAGCCTATTGGAAATGAGCCGACAGTGAAGGTACGCGTAAATTTCTTGCTTCCATTTTATGTCAGACTTGTAGTGCGCAATACGAATGCGGAATACCAATCAAAGAGAGAAATAGCGAAAAAACAGAAAACAAACAAACACAAGGACACAAAGATTTAATGTGGTTCGGCAAAACAAATGCCTACATCCACGGGGCGGTTGGGGTTTCTTCTTCAAATAATCACCAATGGGTGAAACAAACTCTTACAGAGATGACGGCTTCAAAATCCGAATAGAGGTATATATCTTTACAAAACCCTAACGGGTGTATTTATAGGAAAACTACTGGGCCTTTCGAAATGGGCCTTTTCTAGTTCACAAACCCGCCTACAGTCGACTGGTCTTCTTACCAGTCGACTGGTCTTTAGTTCTGGACAGTCGACTGAGACACATCTTCAGTCGACTGCTGCTGCTGTATCCTTAGCCTTTGAAACTTCTCTCTGGACAGTCGACTGGTTCCCATAGTCAGTCGACTGATGTACTGGAACTTTCGATTGCTGCAGATACGATGGATATAAACAAACTGAACCAGAATCGAGCTATTATCCTACAATCTCCACTTTGGCGAGATCTTCCAAGTAGCCCAAGCAATCTCCAAAAAATACTCCAAAACAAATGCTCATCACCAAATGTAACAAAACAAACTCCACCTTAGTATGATATCACATACTAACCAAACAAAACGAAGTACCATTCCAACCGCCCATTCAAAATCACCAAGCATGCAAAATATTAGCCAGGTTCATGCAATGCTTGAACTTGGCTGCCCCAACAATTTTGGTCAATATATCAGCAGGATTATCAGCTGTCCCAATCTTCACCAGAAGAATATCACCATCCTTTATCAAATCACGCACAAAATGATAACGGACATCAATATGTTTGGTCCTCGAATGATGAACTTGGTTCTTCGCTAAATGGATAGCACTCTGACTGTCACAGTGTACCTCCACCTTCTCCCGATGAATTCCCAAGCTCTTCAAAAGTCCATGAATCCAAATAGCTTCCTTCATGGCCTCAGCAACTGCCATGTATTCAGCCTCAGTAGTAGACAATGCTACAGTGGACTGCAAATTGGACCTCCAACCTATAGGTGCTCTAGCCATAGTAAACAAATAGCCTGTAGTAGACCGCATCTTATCTAGATCACCTGCATAGTCAGAATCAACATAACCCACCAATAACCTGCTAATATTGTCATCCCTCTCAAATTTCAAACCCACATCTGTGGTGCCACTTATGTACCTCAAAATCCATTTTGCCGCTTGCCAATGCTCTCTGCCTGGATCATGCATATATCGACTAACCATACTCACCGCCTGAGAGATGTCTGGTCGAGTACACACCATGGCATACATCAAACTGCCAACCACACTAGTGTAAGGTACATTAGCCATATACTGTCTCTCTTCATCTGTACTTGGAGACTGAGAAGCACTAATTCTGAAATGAGTGGCTAAGGGTGTACTGACTGGTTTAGTTTTCTCATCTATACCAAACCGTTTCAGCACCTTCAAAAGATATTGCTTCTGTGTCAAACTCACTATGCCCTTTGCCATGTCTCTAGCTATCTCCATCCCAAGTATCTTCTTGGCTTCACCAAGATCCTTCATCTCGAATTCAGAACTCAGCTGATTCTTCAAATTTTGAATCTCCTTAGCATTTTTAGAGGCAATCAACATGTCATCCACATATAATAACAGATATATGAAAGAGCTATCCTGCAATTTTCTGAAATAGACACAATGATCATACTCACTTCTGGAATATCCCTGCACTTTCATAAACTGATCAAACCTCAAATACCACTGCCTTGGAGATTGCTTCAACCCATAGAGAGACTTCTTCAACCTGCAAACAGAACTTTCCTTCCCAGCAATCTTAAACCCATCTGGCTGCAACATATAAATTTCTTCATCTAGGTCCCCATGTAAGAATGCAGTCTTCACATCCATCTGTGTCAATTCAAGATCAAACTGTGCTACCAATGCCAACAAAATCCGAATAGAAGGATGCTTCACAACTGGAGAGAACACTTCATTATAGTCAATTCCTTCCTTTTGAGCATATCCCTTTGCAACTAGTCTAGCCTTGAACCGAACACCGCCTTTTGGACCTTCTTTCTTTGTATATACCCACTTGCAACCGATGGCTTTCTTCCCCTTTGGCAATTGCACTAGATCCCAAGTCTTGTTCTTATGAAGAGAGTTCATCTCTTCATCCATAGAAATTTTCCAATCTGCATTTTCAGGACTTCTAGTAGCTTCTTTGAAGTTGGAGGGAACTTCATCATCAACAATGGGAAGAGCAAATGCAACTGTCTCTGTAAAGCGAGATGGTCGTTTGATATCTCTTCTTTGCCTTCTTGCTGCAATTGATTCTTCCTGCTGGGGAGGGTCTTGGATAGGAACTTCTTCCTCATCCTCAATATCAACCACATCATCTTCATTTTGGGCAGGAGTAGAATTTCCAACTGAACGCTTTTCTAACTCCACCTGTTGGAGAACTCTTGCACCAGTCGACTGAGAGCATCTACCAGTCGACTGTCCCGAGCTAATCTTCTGCTTCTCTTGATCAGGTTCACCAGTCGACTGCATATGAGGACCAGTCGACTGTCCCGAGCTGATCATGCTGGTCTCATCAAAGGTAACATCCCTGCTGATTACTAACTTTTTCTGTTCTGGAAACCACAACCTGTAACCTTTGACACCAGTACTGAAACCAACAAATATAGCCTTTTTGGCTCTTGCATCAAGTTTAGTTTCAGTTACATGAAAATAAGCAGGACAACCAAATATATGCAAAAAACTATAATCAGATGCAGGTTTACCACTCCATACCTCAATAGGTGTTTTGCCTTCAAGTGCTGCTGATGGTAAACGGTTGACAATGTGGCTTGCATATATAACAGCTTCTGCCCAAAATGTCTTCTTCAATCCAGACTGTGCTAGCATACATCTCACCTTCTCAAGTAAGGTTCTGTTCATCCTTTCTGCAACCCCATTTTGCTGTGGAGTCTTCCTAACTGTGAAGTGCCTCTGGATCCCTTCATCTTCACACAATTTCAGAAACGGATCGTTCTTGTATTCCCCTCCATTATCTGATCTCAGAACCTTAATCTTCCTTCCAGTCTGGTTTTCAACCTTCTTCTTCCAATTTGTGAACAATGTCAAAACTTCATCTTTGTGTTTCATGGTATATACCCAAACTCGTCTGGAGTAGTCATCAACAAATGTAACAAACCAGTGTCTACCACTCATAGAAGGTGTCTGAGTAGGGCCCCAAACATCTGTGTGCACATAATCGAGGATACCCTTTGTCTGATGTACAGCTGTACCAAATTTCACCCTAGTTTGCTTACCCAAAACACAATGTTCACAAAATTCCAACTTGCAACCTTTAGCATCTTTAAGCAACCCTTGTTTCACAAGCCCCTGCAAGGCCTTTTCTCCTGCATGCCCGAGTCGCATATGCCACAACCTAGTAGAGTCGGGAACAACCTGTTTAGGCTTTTCAGTTACACTGGCAGCCTGACCCAAATATGTTTTTCCCTGCAAGAAAAACAAGTTCCTTTTTCTTTGCCCTTTCATCACCACAAGTGATCCGTTAGTCACCTTCAGAATGCCACCTTCACTAGCAAATTTCAATCCACTGGCCTCCAGAACACCAAGTGAAATCAAATTCTTTTTCAAATCTGGAACATACCATACATCTGAAAGCTCCCTAATAAGACCATCGTGCATTAGCAATTCAATCTTCCCGATTCCTACCTTCTTACAAGGTGCATCATTTCCCATCAAAACTACCCCACCATCCATATACTCTAAAGAAGTAAACCACTCCTTTCTCCAAGACATATGATAGGAGGCTGCTGTATCAAGAAACCACACTTCTTGATAAAGTGAGGGACTAGTTGCAAGTGCATAAGAAAAATCATCGTCACTATCTACATTATCAACAATCACATTTGCAGTCGAATTTCCCTTATTTCGTAGCTTAGGACAATCCTTTTTCCAATGCCCCCTTTCATGACAGAAAGCACATTCATCTCTGGCTGGTATCTTTCTGTCCTTTGAAACTCCTCTCGATTTGGAACGAGATTTGTTTCCTTTATTCCCAGATTTGGTCTCAGATCTGCCCCTTACAATCAATGCTTCAGAAGTTTCTCTATCAACCATTTTATCCCTTCTCCTAGTTTCATTATTCAACAGAGCATTTGCAACATCTTCATATTTAACAGTATCCTTTCCATATATTAAAGTTGTTGCTAAATGATCATAACATTCAGGTAATGAATTCAACAGAATTAGGGCTTTGTCTTCATCTTTAATTTGCTCATCCAAATTTAACAAATCAGCCAATAATTTATTAAATGACTCAACATGAGCGTTCATAGACATACCTTCAGTATAGGTGAAGCGAAAAAGCCTCTTCTTCAAATACAGCCTATTCTCCAAACTTTTCCTCATGTATTTGTCTTCGAGTTTCTTCCACAACACCGCAGCAATGGTATCCCTCATCAAATCATACTTCTGAGCCTTCGCGATAAAGAGCCGAATAGTCCCACACGCAGCTCGATTCAACTTCTTCCAATCTACATCGGACATATTCTTTGGTTTTTCTTCCTCCAAAGCAACATCTTGTTCTTGTTGAACCAGAACATCCAACACCTCACACTGCCACATCCCGAAATTATTTGTTCCATCAAATTTTTCAACTTCAAATTTTGCGTTGTGAATCGTTGTTCTGGACGAACTTGATCCCACAACATCCTTGGTTGCATCTGCTTCACTCGCCATCTCCCTCTAGGTCGAACCGAAAGCTCTGATACCACTTGTAGTGTGCAATACGAATGCGGAATACCAATCAAAGAGAGAAATAGCGAAAAAACAGAAAACAAACAAACACAAGGACACAAAGATTTAATGTGGTTCGGCAAAACAAATGCCTACATCCACGGGGCGGTTGGGGTTTCTTCTTCAAATAATCACCAATGGGTGAAACAAACCCTTACAGAGATGACGGCTTCAAAATCCGAATAGAGGTATATATCTTTACAAAACCCTAACGGGTGTATTTATAGGGAAACTACTGGGCCTTTTGAAATGGGCCTTTTCTAGTTCACAAACCCGCCTACAGTCGACTGGTCTTCTTACCAGTCGACTGGTCTTTAGTTCTGGACAGTTGACTGAGACACATCTTCAGTCGACTGCTGCTGCTGTATCCTTAGCCTTTGAAACTTCTCTCTGGACAGTCGACTAGTTCCCATAGTCAGTCGACTGATGTACTGGAACTTTCGATTGCTGCAGATACGATGGATATAAACAAACTGAACCAGAATCGAGCCATTATCCTACAAGACTATGATATATTACTCCTAACCAGAGCATGTCATCTCGAGGTCGACAATGACCTCGATCATATCGCACTTCTCCTAAATAAAATTAAGGGATGGGAAGGTGAGAGAGCATACCTAGAAAAGAACCTAGACGAGAACGCTATACCCATGCCAGTTGTCCAATGAATCTACTCTGGAATGTGATGGGGTTTGAGGCGAGGGGTAAGAGAGAGATGGTCAGAGATGTAATTATCACTTCTAAGGTAGACATTGTTGGTCTCGAGACCAAACTGACTACCATATATCAACTTAGTAAAGTTGGGGAGGCAAGATGAGAGATTCGAGAATCAGACTGTCCTCAGGGTGGTTCTAGAGGTATAGCCACCAGCTTTAATCCAGACACTTTAAAGTTTATGGATGATTTTCAAGGGGACTTTTTTGTATCCAGTCTACTTCAAAGACGAAGTGACGGATGCACCCAAGTGGTGATGGTGGTTTATGCGTCGTGCGACATCGGCTCTAGACCTAACTTTTGGGACGAGCTCCACTCAATCCAAAGAAGATGGCATGCACCATGTGTGATTGGGGGTGACTTCAACATCACAAGGTTCGTCTTCAAACACAGGGGCAGAGGGTATAATGATAGTGATAGAGAGTAATTCAATAGGGTTATTTCGACCCTAGGTCCAGTGGATATCCCACTTTCTAACAGATTTTTCACCTGGTCTAACATGCAGGCATCTCCCATAGTAGCAAAACTAGATCGCATATTGGTTTTGCTAGAGTGGGAGACCCAATTCTCTCTCCTTAGCGCTCATTCGATCCCGACCTTTGATCATGTGCCAATCATACTCCAATCTGGTAAGCATACCCAAAGAAGAAATGTGAAGTTCATATTCTAGAAGGCTTGACTGGAGGTTAAGGGCTTTCATCATATGGTCTGGGCGAATTAGCCCCTTCCAACTAGCTGTACCCAAGCGGGTGCCATTTGGAATGAGAAAATACACAGGTTAAGATATAGACTAAGAAGATGGAACCGCTAAGGGTTTGCCACCATCTAGAGAACAAAGGATGTCATTCTGGAAGAGATTGATTGGCTGGAACGAATCGAAGAAACAAGAGATTTGTTTGCCAAATGAGAGTGTAACACCCCGTGTATAGAATATATATATATATATATATATATATATATATATATATATATATATATATATATATATATATATATATATATATATATATATATATATATATATATATATATATATAAAATTAATTAATTAATTAATTAATTAAAGAGAGGCCTATAGAGTTCCTGATGTGAATTATTTGCAAGTGTCCAAAATCGCAACAAGTAGTATAGTTAAGTGAAAAGAGTGTCGAAGCCACAAGGACTAATCATTTTATCGAGTACTGAAATTACTAGATTAACTACTATTTGGAAAATCGAAATTCAATAAAGAAAACAACTAAATTAAATTAATCTAAAGACTAAACTAAATTAATTAAAAGGTGTAGAATTTGAAATTTTTGTGATTTGTTAATGGCAAAATTAATTCTAGGGCTTTTGATTTCACCTAGTTAATCCCACACAATTTATAATTCCATGTGAATAACAAGATTATTTTTCCAAGTTGTAGACCAAAATCCCCAAATTATTCAATATTCTCTCTCAAGCAATATCAAAAATATTCTCAACTAATTGTTTGTCATAGTTCATGCACAAATTACTAACTGAAAATTCATTAAGATCAATGAATTTTTTTAACGGTCACATTAACAGCAGTTCGCTCTTGTAACAGTGTTTAATTTTATAAATTCAAAAATAAAAAATTACCAGTTCGGTCTCTCTATGATTAAATAGATCATACAAAAGTTGGTCAACCAATTGTAAGCATTAAGAACAAAAATTAAACACACAACCATGGAAAAACAGAAAAATAATATGGAATTAAAAATTGTGTTCTCAAAACTAGGCTACATCGAAACCCTAGAAAAATAAAATTTAGTTTATAATAAAATTGCAACTAACAAATACTGTCTTGGATTGCATAATAAAAAATTAGAAAGAGAAAAGAGATACAGGAAGAACTGTTCTAATTTTTTTTTGCAAACCGAAGCCTCGAAACACGCGCCAACACTTCTCTTTCTCTCTCTCTCTCCCTTTTTCTCCCGTTTCTGTCTTGAGCGCTGCGTCGGCTGACGTCAGCGTGATGTCAGCACATAGCTCTCACGTTTTCTTCTCTGTCTCTCTCTCTGTCCCTTTCATCTCGGAGTGTGCGTAAGGAAGGATGCCACGTCACTGAATCTCTCGCTCTTTTCGTTTTTGAAGCACGCCAACAGCAAGGAGCTGCCACGTCACTGAGTTTCGTTTTTCGTCTTCTTCTGTCTTGGAGCACCGCACCGTTATTTTAATATATATATATATATATATATATATATATATATATATATATATATGAGTAACTTGCTCAATTAGTAAATGAGCAATTGATGAGGTGGCATGGTTGTGGTTGGAAAATTTTAAAAGTGGTTAGTTGTCCAGTGTATCACATGCATGCCACATCATCAATTGCTCATTTACTAAATGAGCAAGTTGCTCATCTCCCTTTTACTATATATATATATATATATATATATATATATATATATATATATTTTTTTTTTAAAATAGAGGTTAGCCGTCGCTCTTCCCCTTTGTTCAACGCTGTCTCTTTAGAAGTTGGTTGTTGTATTTATAGGGAACCGAATGTGGGTATTAGGGTTTATTTTTGCAGAAAAACCCAAATTCTTTATTTATATGTTTCCTTCTTTAATTTGCTCTTTATTTCTTGCTTCTTTTTCTTCTCTTTCTTTTTCTTGAAACACGTGTTGCATACACACAAAATAAATTCAGAAATTAGGATTTAAAAATAAAAATAAAATTTATTAGTTTAAATTAATTAAACTAACTAAAAATTATATTAGCACAATTAAAACCTTTAAAAATTGTTTATTTCAATTTCACCTTTATTGGCACTTAAAACTTCTATTTTACTTTTCACATGGCCAAATTGTAAAATTTAAAAGTCAACAAATCAATAAAAATTAATAAATCATTCTGTTTGTTTTGTTTGTTGATTTTTACCAAAAATATTCACCTTTTGCATCAAAAAATCTTATTCCTTCAAAAATATTTAATTAACTGAAATTTATGTGAATAAGATGAATCTTTAACAAGATAAACGAAAACAAGCAATTTTTATGGATAAATGAGTAAAAATATTTATATGAAAATTAGACACATCAAATACCCCTACACTTAAGATTTTGTTTGTCCTCGAGCAAAAAGTAAAACCATAAATGAAGGAATAATAATCAATAATAAGCTCAACTCATCACACTAAGATATCTCATCATGCAAGTAACAAACTTTCAATTTATAATATAAACAATAGTAAATAAAGTAAAACCAAGCATACTCACTTTTTCCAGTGCAATTATTCATTCATAATTCCACACCCAATCATATTTGTCATGCAATTAATGTAATTATAGTATGTAACAACTTTATCTGTGATTTTCCATTCTTACTACTACAAACCGAGTAGCAAACTAGAGTTTTTTTGGGTCTCTTCTTTAAGTTGTCACTTGCCTTTTGACGCGAATGTAAACATTTGTGATGAATTCACTCGGTTACTCAACAAGTTACAAACTTAGAGTGCTTTGCATACTCATATTTCAAGTTGCCATTTGACGTAAAAATAAACATTGGTAATGAATACCCCTAGTTACTAAGCAACTCAAAACATTGGAGTAGATAAACTTTATTGATTTAATTATTTGATCATTATCACTCTATTTACTTAAACTCTGTTTAGGACTAGATCAAAAGGGATAATCACAAGAAAAAGCATCACATTTTTCTTTTATGTATAATCACATGACTGTCACAATTTTGTAAGGAATTTTGAAATTCAGTAATTCTAAAGTAAATAAGTATGTTTAATCTTGCTTTATAAGCAATTGTCTATCCTAAAAAAAATATTTCAATGCTTAGCACAATAAAGAACTCAAAAAGTATAATGGTACGCCAAATTGAAATCCCTTTTTGTTTTGTTTATTTTTTTTGTTTTTTTTCAAAATATATATAAAATAAAAAATAAATTTGTAACCCTTCCCCTAAACTTGAATATCACATTTTTCTCAATGGGTAAGGGAAAAAAACAAAAAGAATGCAAAAAGTTCAGAATTTCTCCCCTGATTCGTCTTAAAATTCTGCACGCGCGACGTTCAGTATTTCAGCAATATCTGGAGCTGTAGGTGACCAAATGGCCTGATTTTTTGTTCTGGAAAGCCAAGACAATTGCCTACAATTGCTCTTTGAAACACTTTTCATGATTCTGACTCCATCCTGCTAAAAAATATAAATCAATTCAGGTGTACAAAATAGCTCTCCCCGGCGACTTCCAAAATTATGCAATCCTACAAAATAAAATCAAAAATTATAAATATAATAAACTAAATGAAAAATCAAAACTAGATGTAGTAAAAGAAAACATGGGTTGCCTCCCAAGAAGCGCTAAGTTTAAAGTCTTCAGCCAGACTTGATGGTTGATATGGTTATGTAACGCCAAGATCCAACAACATACGAGCCTCTTTTTCAATAATTCACTTCATATGTGGATTAGATTTTTTCTGTGCATCCGTCAAGCTTGATGGTAGCGGCTAGAATTTCAGTCGTTTCTTTCTTGAAGATGGAGTCTTTGATATCCAAATACATAACATATTTCAATATCTTTTCTTTCTCAGTTTCAAGAGTTGCTGAATTTGTTGGACATACTTCGATTGGTAACTTTTTAATTTCACCCTTATGTTTATCGCCCACAATTAAATCAGTTTCACTTAATTGAAACGATGACTGTTCTCCGGTAGGAAACTTCATGGATTTAAAGACATCACAAGTTACTTGCTCATATTGCGTTTGTTCCTCCACAATTGGTTCGTACTCTTCTTCCTTTTCAACCACATTTTGTTCACCATTTTCTTCTTGTAGTTGCTCAATTATCTTCCCGCTTTTTAGTGTTGTTGCTTTGACATGTTCATCGAGATTTGTTACGGTGTTGCGGGGTAAGTTTCCTGCTGTTCTCTCTGTAAGAATATTTGAAAGCTAACCAATTTGAGCCTCAAGATTGTGAATTGAAGCCGTATTATTTTGTATCTCCAAATCTGTCTTCTGCATGTATTGCTCTGTCTTTTGCATGTATTGTATAAACATATCTTCAAGTGTCAGCTTCTTTTCTTGCTATGAAAAATTTTGAGGTGGTCTAATTGCTCCTTAATTTTTGTTCCAAAAAAATTTAGGGGTGGTTCTCCATTCTTGATGATACGTGTTCGAATTAGGGTTGTTTTGATGTTGGAAATTGGACACGTAATTTGCTTGATTGAAATTTGATTGAGCAAAAGGGTTCCCCACTTGGCAATCTGTACTTGAGTGATTTCTTGCACAAAGATCACAAATCATATTAGAGTGAATAACATTAATATTCATATTACCTATTTGTTTAGATAAAATATCAATTTTTACAGTTAAAGTAGTAATAGGATCAAGTTCAAAAACTCCAGTCACTTTTCTTGGCATTGTTCTCACTGAAGACCACTAGTAATTATTAGATGTCATCTCCTCTAAAACTTCATAAGCTGATTCATGAGTTTTGCTCATAAGTACACCTCCAACTGCTTCGTCAACCATAGATCGATTTGTTACTCTCAAACCATTATAGAATATTTGAATTTGCAGCCATTTCGGTAGTTCATGATGAGGACACTTTCTCAATAACTCTTTGTACCTCTCCCATGCATCATACAAAGACTCGGTCTCAAATTGAATGAATGTGGTAATATCATTCCTTAGCTTAGCTGTCTTTACCGGCGAAAATACTTAGCCAAAAGTTTTTGTGCAAGTCCCTCCCAAGTAGTAATACTACCGGGTGGTAGAAAATTTAGCCAAGCCTTCGCCTTATCTCTTAGTGAAAAAGGAAAGAGTCTCAATAGAATTGCATAATATGATGCTCCGTTGTGCTTGAAAGTGTCACAACTTTCTAGAAAGTTTGCAATGTGAACATAAGAATCCTTGTGCGATAGTCCCCAAAATTTAACAGTCTATTGAATCATCTGAATAATTGCTTGTTTAATTTCAAAGTTGTTTGCTTCAATTGCAGGCCTCTTTATGCTTGATGTTGCTCCATGAATTGAGGGCATAGCATAATCTCTCAAGGCCTTGTTTTCATCATTCGCCATGATAATGTACTTGTATGTCCAGAAATATAAATTTTTTAAAAAAATAGAAAAACTAAAAAATTAAAAAAATAAAAATAAAATAAAAGTAAGTCAAAAGAAAGTAAATAGGTAAAATAATAATAATAAAAAAAATTCAAACTAGTAATAATCTAGCAATTTTCAATATCAATAAAAGACTAAGTAGTCCCCGGCAACAGCGCCAAATACTTGATGTGAATTATTTGCAAGTGTACAAAATCGCAACAAGTAGTATAGTTAAGTGAAAAGAGTGTCGAACCCACAAGGACTAATTATTTTATCGAGTACCGAAATTACTAGATTAACTACTATTTGGAAAATCGAAATTCAATAAAGAAAACAGTTAAATTAAATTAATCTGAAGACTTAACTAAATTAATTAAAAGGTGTGGAATCTGAAATTTTTGTAATGGCAAAATTAATTCTAGGGCTTTTGATTTCACCTAGTTAATCCCACACAATTTATAATTCCATATGAATAAAAAGATTATTTTTCCAAGTTGTAGACCAAAATCCCAGATTATTCAATATTCTCTCTCAAGCAATATCAAAAATATTCTCAACTAATTATTTCTCATAGTTCATGCACAAATTACCAATTGAAAATTCATTAAGATCAATGGATTTTTCTAACGATCACATTAACAGCAGTTCGCTCTTGTAATGGTGTTTAATTTTATAAATTCGAAAATCACAAATTACTAGTTCGGCCTCTCCATGATTTAATAGATCATACAATAGTTGGTCAACCAATTGTAAGCATTAAGAACAAAAATTAAACAAACAATCATGAAAAAATAGAAAAATAATGTGGAATTAAAAATTGTGTTCTCAAAACTAGGTTACATCGCAACTCTAGAAAAATAAAATTTAGTTCATAATAAAATTGCAACTAACAAATACTGTCTAGGATTGCATAATAAAAAATTAGAAAGAGAAAAGAAATATAGGAAGAACTGTTCTGAAAAAAAACATTGCAAACCGAAGCCTCGAAACACGTGCCAACACTTCTCTTTCTCTCTCCCCCCTTTTCTTCCCTGTCTCTTCTCTATCCCTTTTGTCTCGGAGTGCGCGTCAGGAAGGACGCCACATCACTGAATCTCTCTCTTTTCGTTTTTGAAGCACGCCAGCTGCAAGAAGCCGCAACGTCACTAAGTTTCGTTTTTCATCTTCTTCTGTCTTGGAGCACCGCCCCGCTATTTTAATATATATATATATATATATATATATATATATATATATATATATATATATATATATATATATAGGTTAGCCGTCGCTCTTCCCTTTCGTTTAGCGCTGTCTCTTTAGAAGTTTGTTGCTGTATTTATAGGGATCCGAATGTGGGTATTAGGGTTTATTTTTGCAGAAAAGTCCCAATTCTTTATTTATTTGTTTCCTTCTTTAATTTGCTCTTTATTTCTTGCTACTTTTTATTTTCTTTATTTTTATTGAAACACGTGCGACATACACACAAAATAAATTAAGAAATTAGGATTTAAAAATAAAAATAAAATTTATTAGTTTAAATTAATTGAACTAACTGAAAATTATATTAGCACAATTAAACCCTTTTAAAATTGTTTATTTCAATTTCACCTCTATTGACACTTAAAACTTCTATTTTGCTTTTCACATGGCCAAATTGTAAAATTTAAAATTCAACAAATCATTAAAAATTAATAAATCATTCTGTTTGTTTTGTTTGTTGATTTTTACCAAAAATATTCACCTTTTGCATCAAAAAATCTTATTCCTTCAAAAATATTTAATTAACTGAAATTTATGTAAATAGCTGAATCTTTAACAAGTTAAATAAGCAATTGTTATGGGTAAATGAGTAAAAATATTTATATAAAAATTAGACACATCAGTTCCTATGGGGGCTTTCTATAGGAATTATGTTGGAAGGGGGCCCACGGGGAAAGAAGGCAGAGTGCTGCTACTGCTGACGTCTGTTGACGTCACGTGGTACGCAAGATATATCCACCGTAGTATCATACAGTATTATATTTGCATAGGCGTCGTTCCAAAAATTAGTGTTTATACCAGTATCGGTCCTCCTCATTCTCGTGCATCTTTTAGAACGCAACCCTCCTATGAACCTCCCTGCAAACCTAACCGCATACCACGATAGCAAAATCAACCAAAAACACTGCAATCATGTGCACGCATACAGACAATATACATACATACATATACATATATTTAAGTATCGTACAATCCGGGGTGTTACACGATGGCACAATTCCGGAGATGTATTCACGCCATGACATGATGCATCAAACAGGCAACCTATGAATACTCTCACACCGTAGATCCGAGGCCCTCATACTCATGTTTTTCTATTACTTTCATCACATCTCCACTATGTGTTTAATCCTTAGATAATGGAATCATGAATAAAATCAACACCCTAAAGTTAGCACTTCCTCTATACCGGTCTTAACCATCAATCAACAATAAGAGCATCCACAGTCGTTTTTCTCATTTGCTATAAAATGGCAGCTACAGTAATAGCAATTGGACGAGGATCGTGCAGTGGTGCTTTGCTAAATTTTTCTCATTTGGATTAGAGACGGGATATGATATCCCGTCCCTCTTTTTTTAATTTTTAAAAGGCGTAGGACGGTATATGTTCTTCCGAACGGGGAATCATTCCCCGTCTCTCAACAAAGAAAAAAGTGGATAAGCTTCGGACGGGGTATCATGAAAAAAGAGGCGTTGAAGAGAACGAAGAGCCGTTGAAGAGAACCGTTGGAGGGCAATTTAGGAAAAAAAAAGATTCAATCTCCAAAGACGGGGAATGATACCCCGGACGGGGTATGTATCCCCGTCTGAGGAGAGATTTAAAAAAAAAAATTAAAGAAATTGGGAGGGACGGGGTTTGATACCCCGGCCGGGGTATCATTCCTCGTCTGAGGGAATATTAAAAAAAAAAAAAATTTTTAAGGGGAGAGACGGGGTATCATATCCCGTCCGGGGTATGTATCCCCGTCCGACCATTTTTAAAAAAAAAAAATTTAAAATTATTAAAACGGTATATGTTCTTCCGTCTGAATCGATTAAATAATCATTAAATCGGAGCGACGGGATATGATATCCCGTCCTTTATAATTTGAGAAACTACATTTCGTTTCTCATATTTGAGAAACAAGAATAGAACGTTTGCCATAAAATGGCAAAATGAGAAACCGTTGCAGAGGTTCGTTTGCTATAATATGGCAAAATGGCATTTATAGAAAACGACTGTGGATGCTCTAATGACCCAAACTTGGTTTTTCATTTCAACATTTTATCTCAAAAGAATTAATCCATGTCGGTATAAGGACTTAGCTACACAATAGTCTTTAATCTCATTTCATTTTCATAAAAATTGAGTATTCATACTCTTAAATTTTTCTCATAATTCATCAGGATCTTTTATATCATTTCCATGCACAAATTTCATGTATAATACAACATTTTCATTTATCAAGCCTACCACATTCATAATTTAACTCCACGAGATTTCTTTGCATTCACAGGGTCATTCTTTCATTTATTAAACGAAGAAATGACATCAATCTTACTTAAATTATCCATGTCACAATTCTCATTTAAAAATCTCTACTCAAAATTTCTTTCAAAAGAAAATATTTGTTTTCTTTAATTAATCAAGATTTTATTCTAAGAAATTTGTATCAAGTTCTTTTTCTCAAAATAGCCTCAAATTCTCATTATAATAGGTCAAAAGTTATGGAAAATAATTTCATGAAGTCTAGGAATTTTTAGAATAATTCTAATATTTTTTCTCAATTTTTAAAACACTTAAAAACTATTTAAAATAATAAAATAGATAAAAAATCAATCTTTCAAAAAACTGGCTACGGCCGGATTCGAACCCACACATAGAGCCCCCGCCTATGAACAGTAACTGTTTTAAAACACACCGGAAGACCGCTATGGCCAAGGTGGCTAGCAGTTTTATATAGAACTCAATTTATACTTAAATTTTGGGTTTCGGTATTGAGTTAAAATTGAATTTCAGAAAAATAAAGTCTCTGAAGAGACTCGAACCCAAGACTTAACCTCCGCCGAGCTACAGTAACATCCCCAAATCGCACCCACTAACTAGTAAGTCTGAGTGACTAACCCGATATGAACAGAGATAACTCAACTCGTTTTTTATTAATAATTTTTCACAATTCAAAATCTTTTAAATTTTCTTCTCCTCTATTTTGTATCATACAAAATTTTCCAGATTATCAATCTTAGAAATTTGCAGCATAACAGTAATTTAAAATCATTTTTTTGACATTTAAAAGTAAATTTTCTTTCTAATTTATATTCTAAGTCTACATTTTCGACATTGAATGCAATCATAATTCCTTCACAATTATGGCGCTACTATTATCACAAAAAGATGTTTTCTTGCTTTCGTTTATTTCTACAAAAATTTCTAGAACATAATTCCTTTTATCACACTAATGTTACACTAATTAAGATAACATATATCAATAGTTCAGTTAACCAACTAGTTATTTACAAGCCAATTTCCTTCATCTAGCATAGTTCAAGAATACATATTCCCATAGCAACATGACAATTTCTAAGTTAACAATAACAATTATATCAATTATCAATCAATTCACCAAGCATTCATCTCATTTCTAATTAGTCTTTTTTTTTAAATAAACGTATGGCCAATTTAACTAGTTTCTCCTAGTATATTCATCAGTTCAATCCCTAGCATGATATCTATATTAGAAGTAGAGAAATCACCAACCTTAGTTGAAGAAACAAAGAAAACTCTTAGGAAAACTCCTTCAACATACGATCCTCTCCTAGTTGTAAGCCCTTTCCTCCTTGCTTGAGCACACCAATGCTCTCCTCCTCCTTGTACTAGGTGAACCCGAGCTCCTCCTTGTACTCTTGATGTAGGTCGGCCTCCTCTAGT
Organism: Hemerocallis citrina; assembly: GCA_017893485.1. NCBI lineage: Eukaryota > Viridiplantae > Streptophyta > Magnoliopsida > Asparagales > Asphodelaceae > Hemerocallis > Hemerocallis citrina. Next base: position 152,283 of record JACEHZ010000251.1, read on the forward strand.
GCAAGAACACACCACACAAGTCTCTCAATCTTTTTGCTCACAACACTTTCAATCTTTTTGCTCACAACTTGTTTCTTTTCTTCTCTCTCTTGTAATTTTTTTAGTGCATTTCATGAAGAAGATGAGGGGGTATTTATACACTTTTCAATCACAAATGGAGGGCTAAGATTAGCTTTGATGAAAGTAGATTAAGGGCTAGTATATACTAGGGAGTTAGAACAACTACCCATGACCAAATAACCATCTCTCCACTACTCCACACCCCCATGCACAATCCGGCCACCCCCTTGACTCACTCAAAACACGTGCTAGTGCAATGCATGTGTCACACAATGCACACCTAGTTACTAATTGTTCATGTTTATTAATTAATTTGTTACAAAAACAAGTCTACCCTACAAGTTGTCTCATTTAAATGAGAATAAACTATTGGGCTCATTTTAGTGGGCTAAAAGTTCATGGGCTTTCTAATCTATTGAATTAAATTAATTAGTGTGGGCTAGGTTTAAACAATTAGGCCTAGAGATTAAAATAGGCTTTAAATTAAAAAAGAGAACAAATAAAATACTTGTTCATGATATAAAAATAAATAATTTTTAAGTAAAAATGTACATAAATTTGCACGTGCAAAACACGTGAAATCAAATAAAACTTATATTTAATTATAAATGAAAATTCAGGATGTTACATAGGGCCTTGATATCGTTTTAATTGAGTTAAGTCCGGTAGGGTACACCAACTCTAGGGAAGTTGTGGTTAATTAAATGAACTTAACAAATATAAGGACAAACATTAGATAGTGATATGATGAAATGGGAGAAAACGTGAGTTATGGACTCCAGGATGATCCGAGGTGTGAGATAATCCCCAGTATTCCAGGACGATGGCTGAAATTGGCTACAGAATGATCCACGTGAGTGGTATTGGTCTCCAATATTCTAAGGACGAGAGCGACGCTCATGGGATGTTTGTGCAATGAGGGTTCCAGGATAACCTGCGGAGTGAGGCAATCCCCAGTATTCCAGAACGATGGATGAAATAGGCCACAGAATGATCCATGTGAGTGGGATTGGCCTCCAGTATTCCAAGGGTAAGAGCCGATACTTGCAAAATGCCTAAATCTCGTAGTAATAATTGTAGTAGGATAGTTGCATAACATGGAATCGAACCCTATAAAGTGGAGAATGATAAGGGCTTGCACCGGATCTATGTAGAGTGAGGAGCATAAATTCAACCAGTGTGCATTAGTTTTCATCATATGCATTTGTGATTTCCTTGACTTGATTTATGCTTATTTTCTGTTTTCTACACTTGACACTTAGCCTAGTTCACTTGATGATTTACATTTCTTTTATTGTTTTTCATATTTCATTTGTTATTACCATGTTCATATGTTGACTACTATTTCGTTTAAGTTGTATTTCTTTGAATATCACTCACACCGTTATGGCTGACCTCTGTAGTTTTGGGAGTTAGAGTTATTCTAGCTTCATGTTTCACAAGTAGGTACTATTAGCATGGAGTTAGTAAAATGTTTTATGTTATCGTATATATTGTAAAAAGATGTGTACAAATGGAATTGTGTTGTAAGATGAATTGTAATTCAAGGTGTTTAATTTTCCGCTGTGCTTGTGAAAGAATTGATGTAATAAAAGTTTTAAATTTTCCTGTATTTGTACTGTGTTTATAATTATAATTGAGGTAGATGCTGGGAATTGTGCCACGTATTTCTAAGTTTATTTATTGAAAATTCGGGGTGCTATATGTTGTCTGCAACAACGACCTAAGTTATTGAATTCAATTTTTTTTACAGACGCGTCAACAGCTATAACAACTGCTACATTTTAACAACTTAACAATCACAATCATTCAATCATCATATTCTTGTCTCAATGCCACATAAAACCATTCAACAATAACAATATAATCAACACAAAATAAGAGAGACCATTCAAAACTCAACTAACAACAATAACAATAACAATAACAATAACAACAGCAACAACAAAAAGACAAATTTCACTTCTACAAACAAAGTTCTTAACAACACGAATCAAAACTAACTCAACCTAACCTAGAGTGTAGTGTTAAGGCCTTCTACTTTTTCGAAGTGGCAGTCGGCGAGTACGCCCAACTTGGGTAACTTGTGAGGGGTCCGTCATTTGTTCTTGCTCTTCTTCTTATTCATCTTCGTCTTCCTCTTGGATCTTGCCTTGTGGTGGAGGTGGGCCTTGTGTGGATGCTTGGCCCCTACCACTACCAGACGACCTTCCGGATTCCCTTGTTCTGACCATTTCTCTAATAATAATAATAATAATAATAATAATATATATATATATATATATATATATATATATATATATATATATATAGTGAGGGGTCGGTCATTTGTTCTTGCTCTTCTTCTTATTCATCTTCGTCTTCCTTTTGGATCTCGCCTTGTGGTGGAGGTGGGCCTTGTGTCGATGCTTGGCTCCTATCATACCAGACGGCCTTCCGGATTTCCTTGTTCTGACCATTTCTCTCTCTCTCTCTCTCTATATATATATATATATATATATATATATACATATATATATATATATATAAATCTTCCATTGAGCACTCCTTTCCATGAGCACTCACCCTTCTAGCCATCGTATGGATGACCTAAATCGTTCACATTGATCTAAACGTCTACATTAGTCTTAATATATAAAATCAAGTCATTTGAAATTCATTTGCTCATTCATTGAAGTGTTACAAAAATTGTATAGCCGAATAACGTTTTTTTTTATAATGAAATGATGGATGGGTAAATGAAATTCAAATGACTTGATTTACATATTTAGACTAATTTAAACGTGTAGATCAATGTGAATGGTTTAGATCATCCATGTAATGGCCGGAAGGGCGAGTGCTCACGGAGTGCTTACGAAAGTAGTGCTCGACCGAAAGGCCTTATATATATATACTAGATTTTCCCATGGGCACGTGCCTATGGTACGTCTTTGGAACGATACAAAACACAAAAAGCCCTGTAAATTGTAAAACAACAATTATGTAGCTCAAGTTTGAATAGTATGACAATAATTAGTTGTAAATAAAAGTCCATGTTTCCATTAGTATATGTTGAAAAATAATTATAAATGGTGGTGTAAAATCTAACTTCTTAACTTTAAGTGTGGAAAATGATGAAATTTTAACTGTTAAAGAGATATTTGCTATTTTCAATATAACATGTGCAATAAAAAAACATAAAAATTCTGAAAATTTATAAAACTAAAATCTTAAAATCTAAATTTATAAGTAAATAAAGAAAGAATGGGAAAGAGAGATAAGGAGAGAGAGAAAGAGAGAAATATAAAAAAGTGAAGAAAGAAGATAGAAGAAAGAGATAGTAATAAAGTAATGAGTTTTTTGGTTTTGGGGGAAAATTTTTGATTTTGGGGTTTGAAATTTTGGGAGGGAAAATATGTTTTGTGTGGTTAGATCCGGACCTTTGATTTTGGGAGGATTGAAGGTGAGCCACTTGATAGCTTTCTTTGTGTTTTATTATATATATATATATATATATATATATATATATATATATATATATATATATATATATATATATATTCCTTATGTCACTATTCATATATACAGATACGAAACAAAATATGTGATAAAACCTCACAAACGATATCCAAAAATTATGAAACTTTGCGAGTAGGTCAAACTCACCATACACAAATCAACACAACTTGCAGAAGTGAGTTTCGACTTACAGTTGGCAATATACGACAATGTATCGCTTTTACCCATGAAAAAGAGTGGAAAGCGATACATGACCGTATCTCATAAACCGTGGGTCAAAAATCACTTTGACAAGTTGCGTGGGCTTGTGTTTGGTGAGTCTGACCTATTTTCAAAGTTTGGTAATTTTTGGATGTCAGTTTTGCAGTTTTCTAGTGAGATCGTACTAAAAAAAATTCAAAGTATACTTGTTGTTTGATATATAGGAAAAAACCGCACAAATGACATCCTAAAATTCTAAAACTTTGCGAGTAGGTTGGAATCACCACCCACAAGCCAACACAACTTGCAGAAGTGAGTTTCGACTCACGGTTTGCAATATAAGAATGTATCGCTTTCGCTCATGAAAAAGAGTGGAAAGCGATACACGGCCGTATCTTGCAAACCATGGGTCAAAACTCACTTTTACAAGTTGTGTTACCTTTTGTTTGATGAGTCTAACCTACTCGTAAAGTTTCATAATTTTTGGATGTCGTTTGTGCGGTTTTCTAATGAGACCGTACTAAATTTTTTCAAAGTATACTTGTTGTTTGATATACAGAAGAAAACCGCACAAACAACCGTAAAAAAAGTTTTGAAACTTTGAGAGTAGGTCGGACGCACCACAGAAAATCCAACACAAGTTGTAAAGGAGAGTTTCGACTCACGGTTTGTAAGGTACGACAATGTATGGCTTTCACTCACGAAAAAAATTAGAGCGATACACGGCTATATCTCACAATCGTAAGTCGAAACTCACTTCTACAAGTTGCATTGGCTTATATGTGGTGAGTCTGACCTAATAGCAAATTTTCAGAATTTTTAGATGTCGTTTGTGTAGTTTTACTAATATCGAACAACACCACCTAATACTTCATCTATAATTTGAGCGAACAACAATAACTACTTATACAATTCTACCATCTACAATCATGGAAAATCTATATACAATACACATCAAACAACTAACTACGCATCGCATAAATTTGTAGACTCAAAATTTTTTAAAATAATTCAATCAATCAACATTGCTACATCTACGAAGCTAGAATAAAGTGATTACCTTGTTGGGAAGGAGAGAAAGGAGGTGGATGTGCTGCTGTAGATGGAGGAGGAGTAAGGTTTGGGAAATTTTGTTAGGGTTTGGGTTTTCGGGTTCGTGAGATTCTTCAGAAGAGAGAAGTTCAAGAAGAGGGAGAGAATGAGTGAGAGAGTGAAGTGATAGATGAGAGGTGGATTAAGTGAAGTAGGGTCTACGGTTTCGAGTTTGGGTTCGAGAACGAGAGAAAGAGAGAGAGATTAAGGAGATTGAGAGTGAGATAGAGAATATAGGAGGAAAGCAAGGGTGACAATTATTTTTTTTAATAAACTTGTATAATCTAAGCCGTTGTTTTCAACAACGGCCTAGTTTATAGCTGGCCGTTCTTTCAAAAAACGACAACAGATGTAGTCAAATATTACTGTACTTAGTTCGCTGGCTCCAACAATGGCCTAGGTTAAAATTTTGCCAAAAAAAAAAGTTCATCAGCTTCAATAGAGTGAGAGTGCGAGAGAATGACTAAGTTGAAAAGTTATTTAGGGGTGAAATACCTTATTTACCCCTTCGAACATAAGTGAAAGAGAGGGGAAGATGTGTGGGATGGACCCTGGCCGTTGGATCTTGATCGAAACGATCCAGCGAGCAGAAGGCCAGTTGGCAACGGATCTATGCAAACAGACCCATTTACAACTGAGCATTTCTCATATATATATATATATATATATATATATATAGAGGAGTGATCCAATGAGAAATATTTTAAAATGAGAAACATTAATTCTAACCATTGGATTTGAGAGGATTGAGATGAATGGCTCTAATTCATTTGTAATAGTAATTAAAAAAACCGCTTTATTTTAACTAATCTATCAAAAAAATAAACCACAAAAAAAAAAAATACTAACAATAAAAAACCTGTTTATTTTAACTCCTCAAATCCAAATATAAGTAATCTATAACTCCCCATCCCTAACAATAAAACAAAATTAATTTAGTTTCTTCCCCAACGCCGTCCTCCATCGCCGCGCCGCCCCAGTCGCCGCACCGCCCCCGATGCCCACTTCTTCTCCATCCCGCCGTAACCCTGCCCCATCTCTCCTCTGCACTTCTTCCTCCGCAATTCTTTCATTGAAGATTTGGCACCAAAATCCAACCGAAACCCATCCGGCTTCTCCTCCTCATCGTCGACTTCGACCGACCGAAACCCATCCGGGTTGTCCTCCTCATCGTCGACTTTGACCGACCGAAACCCATCCGGTAGGATTTTTAATTTGCAAACTCATAGTTGGGTGCAATTCTTTATACAAAAATTTCTCTTTCTCAGTCCTAGAATTTCCCCTATGGTTTAGTTTCTCTTGGAGTCTTTAGGAGTATAACAAATCCTTCTTTTGTCTGTAGGTTTCTCCACTGGAAATTTTCCATTGATTAAGAGAGGTTTAGCCATTAGAAAATTGTCAGGTTCTTTCTAATTTATGTTCTTTATAATCTTAGCCATATAGACTTTCCCTATGTATGCAAGCAATTGTTCATAGTTCAGAACAATTTATTTTAATTTTCATTTTAAATCGAACAATCTCTTATTCTGAATTCATGTTACATTAGAAAAAGGATTATACCTTATATAATGAGTAAAATTGAAAGAAAAAAATACCCTTAATGTGTATTCTAGATTCAGACCTGCTGTAAATGTGAAAGAACACAATTATTATAGTTAAAATTTGAAAAGTCAAAAGACTGTTTAATTATATCATGCAATCGAATATAGAAACAGGGGATTCATACTTTACCAATGTTCTGAAAAGCGCTAGGCGGTAGTCGGGCGGCCGATGGGGGCCTAGCGCCTAGACCTTGTAATCGGGAATTAAGAGGCTAGGCGGTAGGCGGTTTTTTTAATTTATTTATTTATTTGTTTATTTATTTATTTATTTATCGATCTTTTGGGTTTATTTTGTTGTTACCCCTTTTTACTTTTTATTGCTACTCATTCTTACTATTGAATTTTTTCTCTTTGCAATTGTAGAATGGGCTTCACATAGTCAAATCGGTGTATTATTGTATCGGTGAACATTTGGACTCTATCTTCACCATATCCGATGTAAACCACATTGTGGCTACTCATAAAAGAATACAAGTTCTCAAGAGAGAATAAATGTAAAGTTGATAGATGATCTCATGATATGTTTGATAACGATGAACAACTTCAACTAATAACCACACTTAAATCAGATAACTTCCTCCCATCTCATGACATGCTATCCCATACTAAGTGGATTGGCCATCCATAGATTGCTTTGAAAAGATATGTAGATCTGGGTGACATTTTAGGAGCTGAAAATAGAAGATGAATAAATAGCTTCACAAATGAGGAAAAGCATACTACTTATAATTTGGTAGACTGATTGAGTCTTGAAGTTGTTGGCACAAGATACTTCTTATAAACTTTCCCCTTTGGTGCATAACTTCACTTATTTGGCTGCGTTAGTCATATTAAAGTCCATACTTGTAAGTTTTAACATGATTGCTGTGAGAGTGCGAATACATGTTAAATTATGCAAGATAAAAAAAAGACTAAAGATATGCTTAAATTTTATTAGGAGGAGAAAGTGAGAGCGGTGGGTTTTTTTTACTTTTTTTTAAAAATTACTTAAGACTTGAGCGGTGGGTTTTTTTTTTACTTTTTTTTTTGTAAATTACTTAAGGCCTAAGCGGGTCTAGTCCGCCTAGACCCGCCTAGACCGATTAAATGCCGCCTAGGTCCGATTTTAGCCGCCTAGAACCCATTTTCGATTTTCATAAACGCCTAGGCCCTAGTTGAGGCGTTGGGGGGCCGCCTAGCGCCTAGGCGCCGCCTAGGCAGCCGCCTAGGCCGCTTTTTAGAACACTGTACTTTACGAGTATTCAGGGAAGTCGAGTTATAGCTAACCTGATGTATAATTTCGTAATTGACATCAGAGACATCAATGCAAGATAAGCACTTCGGATATGTACACTGCAGATCCTTCAATGTGCCCCCAAACAATTGGATACGGACAAAACAGTATAACTTTGTAGGATATATCAATTAATACTTTTTTGTCCCAATTTCTGCTTTATGGTTGTTGATGTACATGTTTTGACATTGGATGTGTATCTTGGTTCATATGAGATGGAATTACATGGGAATTGTAATTAGCTTCTCCCATATTTGTTTGTTATGATGGCATTTGTAGTATGTCAGACTTGCAGTCTTGCATTTTATGTGTTCAAATTCGACTTCTGATTTCGAATGTAATGAGTTAGATATGCTCTGTTTACATTTAAGCACAATATTATGCTAGTAAGCTAATCTTTTACTGTTGCCTAATATATGGAAGTTGGTTGATGAGATGTTGTTAATTGTCCCCTATGCATGTCTTTTGTGTATTAATTAGTTTAAGAAAGAAGGTAGGAGAAAAGTTCCTCCAGTGACTTTTAACAAACCATGAATTTTGAGGCAGCCCTGTTTCATGAAATGTTCCTCCAGTGACTTTTAACAAACCATGAATTTTGAGAAGTATGTGCAAGTCAAGTCTGTTGGGAAAGAAAGACATGGGATTGCATTGTATAAAGAACAACATCTGAACATAATATAATCTTCTCTTTGGTGTACTTCAGTTTTTATATTCTTGATTTGGTATAACCTTTTACAATCTTCTGCATTTTTATATAACCTTTTACAGAAGTGAACATACAATGATTAAAGTTGAGCATCAGAAGACATAAAAGATTTTAGAAAAACTCCCTTTTACCTTTATATATATGCTACAGGTTGTGGGAGATGAATCAATGTGCATATAGCAGATATAGAAATTGATCATTTATTAGTTTGGAGTATGTATATAATGTATTTGATATAAAATCCCCTTACACTGACATGAGATAGGTGTGTATATATATATATATACACACACACACACACACACAATATATATATATATATATATATATATATATATATATATATATATATATATATATATATATATATATATATATGTGATGTATACAAATCCCCATTACTGAGATGAGCCTATGCAGATAGTGTAGGAAGTAAAAGATATGCAGGAGTTTGATAAGTCCAAATTTCTGGTGCAATTGTATGGTTTAATATTTGATTCTGTTTGGATGTCTGTTCTATCGAATAGATTCATTAATCTTGAAGGATTTTGGGTTACATGACCTTATTCGGTTTCCATATTTTACAAATGTAACCAGTCACCCTAGTCTTAAGTGTCTGTATTTTTACATTTGCTGTAGATGGCTGATCAGTATGAAACTTTGATTGGATCTTTATTTTCGAAAACAAATGGATGTTGTTGATTTGGCTGATCAGTATTTTTACATTTTGCTGTTTTTTATGTTTTTGTTATTGCAGGTTCTTATGGTTGTTGTTGGGCTTGTTAACTCCGATTATTTCTAGCGTTTTAGGATTTTGTGTTTGAGTTTTTGCTACTATTCTCTTTGGATTGTTGATTTTCAAAGCTTGACAACGAACGAATAGGAAAGTGGTCCTTAGGTTGCAATTTGTTTGTAGTGAGCTGTTTTAAACTTTAAATCTGGATAATATTACAGGATGCAATGTACTTAAAAGTGACAGTATCAACAAATGTAAATGATATGTAATATTAAGTTCTCAGAGTCAAATAATTTTTAAAGCAATCTCCTCTCCTTAGTTTTTACAATTAGAAAGGTCCAGATATCTTCAGCCCTTTCGATTATATCAGAACTACCTTGAAGTTGGTCTAACAAAACTACCAAAACAGTAATTAGCAAATTGAAGCCTGCTCTTATCGATGTTGATTGCTTGAAATTAATTACTATATTATTCAGAGTTGGACTATTAGATATTACTACATAAAAGTTCAAAATCATGCAATAGACTAGAGTCAAAAGATAAATACTTCAAACTGTATTTCATCAATAATCTGACTTAGAGGACATTACTAGAAAAGTTTGAATACGAATTTTCACGGTACATTGTGGTACCAAAATCCAAATAAAATTTCATAAAATACATGCCATTCTCGAAAGGAAACAGGGACATTATGTCACCACACCTTAAACACCATTACATTCCACACTACCCTAGTATGTATATATTAAACCGAATACATCGTTGCTCTCTCAACCCTCAGATTTAGAAAACGATGATATAGAACTATGTTCATAGAAACTTTCCCAGTTCTTCCCATCAAAGTTCTTAATTTCCACATGTTTAATCGTACCAGAGTCAACACAGTTAACTGTCACTGCAACCCCGTCAGGGTTTGACCTTGGAAAATAGAAAGAGGTTATGCCACATACCTTGCAGAATGTATGCTTCGCTGTGTGAGTACCAAATGTATATGTGGTTAGAAACTTCTTAGAATCACCTGTGAGCTTAAATTTGGTGGATGGGACTATAAAGTGAATGTTGCCTCTCATGGAACAATCAGAACAATTGCATCTCCATGCGACCAAACTTGAAGATGCTTCCACTTGCCACCGAACACGCTTGCAATGGCATCCACCAATATGGATGATGGTCTCCACATCCATACTTAAATAAACTTCTCTAAATTTATTGTAAGAGTTAAGGAAAAAAATTAGATTTCTATTTAGAGCTAGGCTTTCAAAGGTATATACAAGTTACAAAAAAACAAGTAATACTAAATAATATAGTTTCATGCAAAAAATATAAAAACAAGTGAATAGCAGGCATGATGATGGTTACTCTATTATTAAATATGATTTAAGCATAGGTCATGCTCTGAACGATATGCATGTTATTTAAATAATTACTTACTGCATAGTAAACCAAACAATCTTGTTCAAGCCTGGTATCAACCACTATGAAAACTCACTGTTTGGCCTGGTATCAAGCACTATGAAGTCGAATCCTAAATTTTTTTAAATTGAGGCAAGGTCTTAACCACCTCCCGAGGGACTCACAGTACTTAAAAAAAATTTAAGAGTTCAAGCACTATGAAGTGATCAAGTACTGTGAGTCGAATCCTACATTTTTTTAAATTGAGGCAAGGTCTCCTATATAAATTGAGGCAAGGTCTTAGCAGCATCAGATGGAGTCGAATCCTAATTTTTTGTTTGGTTTATTTTTTGTGTATAAGATGGGGAAGTGATGTTAGGTTTTTTTTTGTGGTTTATTTTTTTGATAGATTAGTTAAAATAAACCGGTTTTTTTAATTACTATTACAAATGAATTAGAGCCATTTATCTCAATCCTCTCAAATCCAATGGTTAGAATTAATGTTTCTCATTTTCTCATTTTAAGATGTTTCTCATTGGATCACCCCTCATATATATATATATATATATATATATATATATAGAGCTAATCAGGTGCGAACCAGTTCGCACCCTGATCAGTACCGAATTCTAGCGTCGGCCATTGGATTTTAGCTAGGATCGTGGGGCTCTGCTATCTCCCGCTCTTCTCACTTACCAGGAGGGTAGTTCAGTCTTTTTGCTTCTTTCATATCTCCTCAAATGAGTCATCCCCTTCTTTTAATCTTCTTTCTTCAATCATTTTCCCTTCCTCTCTCCGCCGTCGAAGTCCCCCCTCCCCCCCCCCGGTCTTCCCCGATCGAGGATCCCCTTCGAAGTTGCCCCACTTTTCATCTTCTCTGCCTTCGATATCCCCTTGACGCCTCTCCTTCCAACTCCCCCGACCTTCAAAACCCTAACCCTATCTCTCCATCTCCTAGCTCCTAAGATCCACATTCTGATCCTTTTTCGACGCTTCTCTCTCTCTCTCCGCCTTCACAATCCTATTTATGTTCTAATTTCGAGTATTTATGTTACTGTGAATGTTTCAACAGTAATCTTGATGGAGCTAATTGCACTGCCTTCGATATATATATATATATATATATATATATATATATATATATATATATATATATATATATATATATATATATATATATTTGATATGGCTAAAAATGGAGTTAAATCAGAACCGTTAAAATTAGGCACGAATCTTAAAGTTCACAGGGGCAAAATGATAATTTCACCTACAGATGGGTCCGAAATGGAAACCGGGTCTCTTCTCTTGGGCCCAATAACCTGTGAACGGATCTGTTCAACTGAGAACGGGTCCCAACCTGTTCAGAGGCAATTCATGAAGATATGACGAGATCCTGATCTGCCCTTATCCTGGAGAAGTGGTTCTAACCACTTCTATCCAGCCACACCGGGAAGTAGAGATTCGATCTTATCTCGAAACAGATCCTCACGGCAACTATAAAAATCCCCTACCTCCTACCATTACAAGGTGATCACTCTTTGCCTACCTAAAGCTTCTTTTGATATTCTTTTTCTGAGTATTGACAAGAGCGTCGAAGGGTGCGTCGCTAGGATCCTTCTCGGTGTTTCGTACTTTGTGCAGGTCACCGACAGCATCAAGGAGCCAGCCTAATAGCAGTGGAAGAGGTCAGATTTGACCCATTCGAGTTCTCGCGAATCCACAAATTCATCTGATTACCCTTACATCGAATTCAGCGGCAATAGATTGGCGCCATCTGTGGGAACCCTTGAATAGCTATCTGACCCTCCTCTCTCAACAAAAGCCACTCCTCTCCATGCCTCCGAAGAAGGGAAAGTCTGCGGCCTCTAACCATTGAACAACCTCCAATCTCCCTCCGCCACCATCGGGTCTCCCTCCGCCTGTCCAACCGACCCCGCAGCTTGAACAACCCATTCCACAGTCCGTTCAGCAGCCTCTAGGGCCCCAAGTGGTCGTAGGGGAACCCTCTCGACAGAGCCGTCAGAAGAAACCCATGCACCAGGTCCGCGTCTCTGTGCACAACCCTTCCACGAACTCCATGGCCTCCCATAGCCCTCCAACTCTGAGAGATCTGCGGGAGGTTCTCAACAATCGGCAGAACGATCCAGATCTTCGAACCCACTTGGATGAGAGGCGGACTCATGAAGGGAACCCTCGTCGGGAGCATCAGAGGGACCGGTCCCCCCGCAGGATAGATCGCAGAGGGTCCAACTCTCCCCGGAGACGGAGAGAGTCTCCTCAACATCGCCAAAGAAGAAGCCACTCCCCGGCTGGCCGTCCTGCACCTCGAGCTCAACGAGAGCAGGAGGCCCCCATCACGAGGGCAGAGTTCCAACAATTCCAGCAGGCAGTCCTTCGGGCGCTCAATGCCGCCCCCAACAACAACCATCACTGCCCATCTCTTGATCATTGCCATCGCTCTCCCAGTCCTCGGCCGGCTCCTGATCATCGCCGTCGCTTTCCCAGTCCTCGGCCGACTCCGAGCCATCTCCGCTGCTCTCCAAGTCCTCGGCTGACCCCAAGCCATCGCCTTCGCTCTCCCAGTCGACGGCCTACTCCTAGCTACCGCCGCTGCAGCCCCAGCCTTCTTCTACATGAAGATGAGTCTTGGGGCTCAGCTAGGCAGGACCGAAGAGAAGACTCGGTCTACCGCCGTTTCCACGAGATAGAAAGGCATCTTGGCTAGCTCGACAGAGATGAAGAACAACGGGCGAGGAACCTCCGCCCGAGTAGGCCCTATTTCTCCCGCACTATCATGGAGGCACCCGTTCCTGAGAACTTCAAGCCTCCACACTTTGAATCCTACACCGGGGAGTCAGACCCCGCTAATCACATTGAGAGTTTCAAAACTCTCATGATGACCCATTATGCCTCCGACGCCCTTTTATGCAGGACCTTCTCGGCCATGCTCAAAGGGCCTGCTCGGGAGTGGTATTCCCGACTTGCTCTAACATCCATCGTCTCCTTCGACCAGTTCGAAGGCCTCTTCCTCACACATTTCGTGAGTAGTCACCGCTCTGGGAAGACGAGCAACTCATTGCACTTCTTCAGCCAAAAGAAGGGCGAGCGACTGAGGGATTATGTCAAGCGGTTCACCACGGAAGCCAGGTCCATCGCCTCCCTGGAACAGTCAGTAGCTTCGGCTGCTTCCCAATCCAATGTCATCAACCCTGTTCTCAGGGCGTCCCTGGCCAAGAAGCCTCCTCGGGACTTCTCCGAGCTCTTCCTCAGGAGTGAGAAGTATATCCGAGCTGAAGAAGCTTTTAATCGCCCCACTCTATAGGGTTTGTCTTTCGGGAACAAACAGAAGACTGCTGAGGAAGAAGGAGCTAAGAAGCTCCAAAAAGACAATGGAGGTCAACGACGCCCTCTCCCCCGCTTCAAAAGTTCACTTGCTCAATGCGAGTGCCTCCGCCATCTTGATGGAAATTGGGAACGAGGGTATTCTACCGCCACCTCCAAAGATGAACATCCCTAGGAAGAAGAGAAACCAGGATAAGTGGTGCCGCTTCCACAGGGACCATGGGTACGACACAGACGATTGTCGGGCCCTGAAGGACGAGATTGAGGCCCTCATTCAGAGAGGGCAGCTCGCTAGGTTCGTAAGGAGGGACAGGGCCAATCCACCTCCACCCCTCAGGGAGGCTAACAGGCAAACAGAACAGCATGCGGAGACCCCGGATGTCGAAGTAGAGGCCATCTTGCACCTTATACACGAAGGCCCATTGGGGGGAGATTCCAACTCCTCCCGAAAAGCCTTCGTTAGGGAAGTGAACTGTAATATCCCGAACGGATATTATATTGTATAAATTATTATTTTAAATTAAATTATTTTAATTGAAAATTACTTGATTTTTCAAATAAAAAGTTACGTGGACATATATACTAGTAAGTATATACGGGTATTGTATCAGTTTTGTACAGTGGTACAAAATCTTAAAAAATGCGTTTTTGAGAAAAAAGTCTGGAAAATACCCGGCAAATGCTAAAAATTATTATTTTATTTTTATTTCCAGAATTGAAATATTTTTGGTGGACATCACCCGGTTTTGTTAATAAAAATTATATATGTATATCTACTAGTCGGTATACGACTGTTTTGTATCAAATTGATACTGGAATCTTCCGATCTAGTAATAAAATAATTTTATTTTATTTCTCGGAATTAAATTATTTTTGTATTTATTTGTTCGTTTTCACGAACGAAAATTATCTGTACAATCAGATATATGCACGGATTTGTATCATGTCGATTTCAGGCGATTATACAAATCGTGTAGTATGTGATTTGGGAAATATATATTTTATTTTTGATCCATCATGATCATATGGAGGTTTAGGATGGATTAGGGTTTGATTGTAATGTTTATTTGCAAATGAAACATGAATTGTTTTGAGCCACAAACAAATGAGACATGTGTTCTCTTCCCATCCACAAACCATCTCACCTCCTCTTATAAAAATACCCCAAGCCCTCCCTCTTCCCATTTCCGGCCCCATTTTACACTAGGTTTAGAAATCCTCCATTGTTCTCATACTCCATCTCCTTCATCTCATTTCATATATTCTCCACTTCTATTCCTTAATTGTTCTTATTTAGAAAAATTGAGAAAGCGAGAAAAGAAAGAGAGAATCAAAAGAAAAGAGGGTTTTTTCATGGGTTCCATTCCTTGAGGAGTTCTTGAGAAGAGGAGCAAGAACAAGGAAGGAGAAGTTGCAAGCAAGTCCTTTCTACACACTTTCAAGGTAGGGGTTTCTCACTCTTGAATTGTTTTACTTATTTTAGGGATTATTATTGTTGTTTGTTGTTGTATTGGACTAGATTCATGTGCATATGAATGGTATGGACTAGATTAGAAGTGTATGCAAAGTTTGAAGTGGTATAACACATAAATTAGGCATAACAATTTGGTTTTTATGGTTGTAGGGTTAGATTTAATTAACCGTGTTAAAAGAAGAATTTTGACCCGAAATTTATGTGGGAGGTTCTCTTATGTTTTATTAGCATACTCTAATTTTTATACATTTTTCGGAGTCATTTTGATGGGTGAAACGAGCGTTTTCCCCAAAACAGCAAGCTTTAGGTCAAAACAGTGAGCTCACTGTTTTGGGGTTAGCGTCGCATTAGCTTCGAGGGGCTAGAACTTGGGTTTCCTTGCGGAATTTGAGGTTCGAGCCAACTAGAAAGTTGTAGTAGACATTCTCCCCTTTCCGAATTGACCTCTCGGGTTAAATTCTGATAAGCGGAGTAGGAGTTATGGTCTTGGAAAAATACAGAAACCAGCTGTTTGACAGGATGCTTGCTGTTTTGATTCTTTGTCATTTTTGAGGGTTTTACTTGATGAATCTGAGTTATGGGCCAACTAGGGAGTTGTAGTAGATACTCTCCCCTTTCCAAATTGACCTCTCAGGTTAAATTTCGATAAGCGGAGTAGGAGTTATGTCGTTTGCAAAGTACAACAACTGACTGTCTTGACTGGGTTCTTGCTGTTTTGCTTCTTTAAGGTTTTAGAGTATCTTACTTGTTGAATCTGAAGTGGAGACCAACTAGAAAGTTTTAGTAGACACTCTCCCCTTTCCGAATTGGTCTCTCGGGCCAGATTCCGATAAGTGGAATAGGAGTTATGGTATTTGGAAGATGCAGCAGCCAGCTTTGAGCTGAGTGTGCTTGTTGTTTTGACTCGTTGATGTTATTAATAGACTTAATGGTTGAATCTGAAGTGGAGACCAACTGGAGAATTGTAGTAGACGTTCTCACCTTTCCGAATTACCATCTCTATTTAAATTATGATAAAAGGAACAAAAGTTATAGGATTTCAAAGTTTCAGCCTTCCCTTGTTAAATCTGCTGTTTTCTTACGGTTTGCGTGTGTTCAATGGGTAGGAATTTGGAATTCCTTCTGAAATCTGATAAACTGGTCAACTGGAAAGTTTTAGTAGATGTTCCCACCTTTTCAAATTGTCCTGTTTCGTTAGATTTCGACGAGTAGAGCAAAAGTTACAAGCTACAGAAGTTTCATCTTTTTGAAAATATATAGTTTGGTAATTGTTTGCGTATGTTCGAGGTCAGGAATTTGGAATTCCTTACAGAATCTGAGAAAGTGGTCAACTAGGGAGTTTTAGTAGATGTTCCCATCTTTTCAAATTTTCTGGTTTCATTAGATTCCGAAAAGTAGAGCAAAAGTTACAAGCTATAGAAGTTTTATCTTTTATTGAAAATCTGTAGTTTGGTAATTGTTTGCGTATGTTCGAGGTCAGAAATTTGAAATTCCTTCTGGAATCTGAGAAAGTTGTCAACTAGGGAGTTTTAGTAGATGTTCCCACTTTTTCAAATTATCCAGTTTCGTTAGATTCCGACGAGTAGAGCAAAAGTTACATGCTACAGAAGTTTCATCTTTTATTGAAAATCTGTAGTTTGGTAATTGTTTGCGTATGTTCGAGGACAGAAATTTGGAATTCCTTCTGGAATCTGAGAAAGTGGTCAACTAGGGAGTTTTAGTAGATATTCCCACCTTTTCAAATTTTCCAGTTTCGTTAGATTCTGACTTGTCACGCCCTGCTTCCCAAAATACAGAACACGAGTACGTAACGTAGGCCTAGCGAATGATGTAAACACCATCCATAATCTATACCAGACTAACTCAGCAATAAGAACAACAAAATACAACCATGCAAGAAATGTAACCACATGAATCAATGATAAAGTTCCAATAATAATGAAATAAACCAACAGTACAAATATCCAACATCCGGGAACAAAACAAAACTACGGGTCATATAGCCCAAAATAGAGTATAAGAGATAACAATGTTCAGAAAATAAATCTAGCAGCAATTAATAAAACTACACAGTGGAAACTGGATCCAACACTAGAAACATTGCTCACCAATTCCTTCAGGAACAGATCCTTCAGTACCCGTAAAATCTTGATCTAAAAAGAAAGAAAAGAGTGCCCTTAGAGCAAGTCATGAGCGGCAAGTAGAGAAAACAAAGGATAATAGGAAAACATGAATATCAAAGGAAAAGAACATGGTCAAAGACAAAGAACAAAATAAAGAGCAGGCAATATCAAAAGATGTACAATAATCACACATGAAATGCGTGATGTCAAGTCAAGTTCAATACAAGATCAAGTATGCAGGTTGTTAAGTATTTTATTAACCTATCTAGTGCACGTACTGCTGCTTCCCATTCCACAGGTTCCGCGCAAGCACAGTGATCGTTTTAGACCGATGGTGAATTCACGGTTCGTGTACTCGGCATTGATAACAAGAATTTAAGTGCAAGAATCGTCATTCAATTATTGCAATCAATGCTCCTCCTTCTATGTCAAGTATACGTGCAAGCGAGAAGGCCTTACGGAGTACATTTCCCGATTGTTCACTACCAAGTCTACCCATAATACCCCGGCTTGTTAATAGTTTATTTTCATCCTATGTGAGCATGCAAGAGGGTATCAATATTGTATGTTACTATGTGTGACTAATTCTAAGTGCTACAGACAAAGCATGAAGCAAACACATCGTTTAACACATTTCACAAAATCAGGACAGCATGACCTTGCTGTACTAAAACATGGATTATGGTCACTACCCAACAGTAAAATTGAATCCTCCGGAAGATCTGGAAGGTAGACTTCCAGACGGTTCTAGTGAGTATAATTAAGGCATATAAAAGACATAGGAACAAGGGTGAAAACTCTAATCTAATCAGATTTTATGTTCTGTCAACATGCAGTAGGTTATGTTCCATTAATTATTTCGGGTCAGAGAATTCATTAATAAAATCTATAAAAATTCAGGGAAGTATCTATACATGTCTAGGTCTAGAATAATTTATTTAAGATTTTTTCTTTACTGTTAACAGGATCAAATAAAATAAACAACAACAGGATACGCATGAAATTATGAGTCTGAAATTACTAACACAGTTGCAGTAAAGTGATGATATCTAACAGATGACAAATTGGAATTTAAATCTAGACTAGGGAAACGTTATCTAGACATCAAGGGCTACATTTTATATTCAGTAAGTTCTTTCAAATTATGTCATTAGCATGGCTAAAAATCTGATTCAATGTGAAACATACAGCAGTCCAGAAATCAACTTAACATAAAAGATAACAAGTAAATCACACGATCACATATAGCATGCAAATTGGTAGTCAAAGTAATCCTAGGTGTCAACATGCAAATTTCTAAGGTTTAGATACATTATCATGGTCACGGTATCAATTCATCAAGCAACTTCAATTTAACAATTTCAATGTCCAATTTATCAAGCAGTCCTATGCACGAATCTAGTTGTTTAATTGTGCATATGCATGAAACATTGGGGACAGGGTTTAAGATCGAAGAGATAGCACGATGTTAAAAGTATGTCGGGTTAGCTCGTGTAAATCTTCAATAATCTTAAAGGAATTGTCAAAAGCAGTTTTGATAGTAAAAGGGACAGGATCTACTTGCAGGAGATCAAATAATCTTGAACACAAATAATAAAAAGGGTTCAAGAAGAGACTTGTCTGTTATTGCAAATATAATTAAAATAGGAATAACAGGATCAGAATACCAGGTGAAATATCTCAAAATATGCACGAAGAATCAACAGCAACAGCAAGACCTAATTGCAATTCTTCACACCGGATCGGGACAGAACACAGAACACCGAAATAGGATCTGGTGTGCACAGAACACGAAACACCAAAACTGGCCAATAGGATCCCTTTCCTCACACTAGATCCAAACCGAACAGGGGACAACGAAAAGTGGATCAGGTGTGGCCGAACACAGGACAGCAAGATCGGCCACTCGGTAATCGTCTCCTTCTTCACGACAGCGAGAGAGAGGGAGCGATCGGTGGACGGTGCGGCACGACGACTGCGACTGCGGCTGCGGTGGTAGAGCGACGTTGGTACGACGGTCGGGAAGCGACGACAGGGATGACACTCACGACAAAGGCGGGCTCTGTTCTCTCGGTCGAAAATCGGGGAATGATGGCGCGCGTGATCGGGGACTCGAACGGCGATGCTAGAGGACTCGGTGGAGCGGCGAGGGACGGCGAGTGCGATGGTGATGAGCACGATAATGGGTAGGGCAACGGCGAGGAGTTACAACGATGGAAAACTTCGGTGGTTGGGTTTTGGTGGGTAATGGCGAGGGCAACAGAGAAGAGGACGAGGATGAAAACAGAGAGGGGATGGAGACGGTGAAGATGGTGGTGATGGTGGTGAAGGGCGATCAGAGTAGCGGCGGGGGTTGGTGAAGTTGCAGTTGTGGGTTTTGGGTTCAGCGAGAAACAGAGAGAGAGAAAGGGGGTGCGGGGAGAGAGATAAGACGGAAAAAAAAAGGAAAGATAGTTATTAGGGTTTAATTAATAGGGTATTTATAGGGATCAAGAAATTAGGATTTTGGGTTGATATTATGTGGGTTCTGAGTATCGATTTTGGCTCCAAAAAGAGACAAACAAATGCAAAGAGATGAGACGAACACAGAGGAGAACAAATCAAATTCAAAATAGAAAAGAGCCAAATTCGCAAAAGAAAAGAATCCAATCAAAAGAACACAGATTGATCGAGAGGGAACAAAAGAACCCAAGAAAAGACAAAATGCACAATAATAATGGATTCAAATACAATAATCAAAAAAATACAAAATACAATAAAATCTAAAAATAGGGCTTGCAAATCCTACCCACCTTACAAGAAGAATTTCGTCCTCGAAATTCATACAAGTGGTACATAGGACAAACCCCGAACAAAGCAAAGAAAAACAAAGCAATACAAAACACTACTCAAACAAATGAGGAAACCCCTCCCGAATCTCTTCCTCTAACTCCCAAGTAGACTCCCCTGGCGAGCGAGGATCCCAAGAAACTTGGACCAACTTGATGACTCTATTCTTCAGCACCTTCTCTCGACGGTCTAAGACAGAGATGGGTCGAATTTCACTGGGCAAATCCGGCCTCATAGACAAGTCTGAGTAGTCAACCATATGACTGTCTTCTCTGAAGTATTTCCTAAGCTGAGAAACATGGAATACATCATGGAAACCTGCTAAAGCTGGCGGTAACGCAAGCCTGTAAGCTACCTTGCCCACACATTCCACAATATTGAATGAACCGATGAATCGAGGACTCAACTGGCCTTCACTACCGAAATGAATAACACCTTTCTACGGCGATACCTTGAGGAACACATGCTCGCCTACCTCAAACACTAGAGGTCTCCGACGATAGTCAGCCCACCTCTTCTGCCGATCCTGAGCGGCCTGCAAATGCTTGCGGATCTGAGCCACGACATCAACTGTCTTCGTGATCAACTCAGGGCCTAAAAGCTTCCTCTCGCCGATATCATCCCAACAGACTGGCGATCTACACTTGCGCCCATACAAAGCTTCGAATGGAGCAGCCTTGAGACTCGCCTGCTAATTGTTATTATAAGAGAACTCGGCCAAGTGAAGATGATCTTGCCATGAACCTCTAAGCTGAAGAACGTAGGATCTCAACATATCTTATATGGTCTGAATTTTCCTTTCTGACTGCCCATCCGCCTGAGGATGGAACGTTGTACTGTAGCTCAGTTTAGTACCCAAGCTCCTCTGTAAACTCTCCCAGAAATAAGACCTGAATCTCGTATCTCTATTCGGTACGATGCTGACAGGAACTCCATGCAGACGAACAACCTCCTGAACGTACTGCTCGACCAAACTTTCCGTGGACTGACCCACACGGAAAGGAATGAAGTGAGCACACTTCGTCAGCCGATCCACTATCACCCAAATGGCATTATGACCTTTAAGACTCCTCGGCAAAGCTGTCACAAAGTCCATCGTGATATTCTTCCACTTCCATTCAGGGATAGGAAGGGGTTGCAAAATTCCTGTGGTCCTCTGATGCTCCGCCTTTACCTACTGACAGATTAGGCACTGGGCGACGAATCAAGCCACATCCCGCTTCATACCATGCCACCAGATATATTGTTTCAAGTCCCTGTACATCTTGGTACCACCAGGATGGATAGAATACGGGGACCGATGAGCTTCCTCGAGTAACTTCTGCCTGACTTCTTCACTAGGTACACACAACCTAGAGCCAAACCGAAGTGACCCATCGTCATGGACAACCAAATCAGATCTCAAACTAGCTTCAACCTCACTCCGAAACTCCTGCAATTGCTGATCACTCCCTTGAGCTGCCTTGATCTGCTATACTAAGGAAGACTACAACTGCAACAACATAAGCTACCGATCTGATCCGGGAAGCAACACACCCAACTCTAGCTTCCTCATGTCCCTCACTAACTCCTTTTGCTGAGTGAGGAACATAGCGGCAGGCCTCCAACTCAAAGCATCTGGCACCGAATTAATTTTGCCCGGGTGATACTGCAAATTGATGTCAAAATCTGCCATCAATTTCAGCCATCTTCTCTGCCTCATGTTCAACTCCTTCTGTATGAACACATACTTAAGGCTCTTGTGATCTGTGAAAATCTCAACTCTATCCCCAAGAAAATAGTGCCTCCACAACTTCAAGGCAAAGATCACAGCAGCAAGATCCAGATCATGTGTAGGATAGTTCTTCTCATGAGGTCTCATCTGCCTCAATGCATAAGCGACAACCCTGCCTTGCTGTATCAGCACTGCTTCCAGACCTCTCCCCGAAGCATCACAAAAGATCACAAAACCTCCCGAACTGTCGGGTATAGTCAGCACAGGTGCTGAAGTCAACCGACACTTCAACTCGGCGAAAGCTCCATCACAAGCTTCATCCCAGACGAACTTCTGCTCCTTCCTGGTCAAACTGGTCAAGGGTCTAGCGATCTTGGACAAATCCTGAACGAACTTCCGATAGTAACCAGCCAAACCAAGGAAACTCCGCACCTCAGAAACAGACTTCGGAATAGGCCAATCCTTGACCACAGAAACCTTCGACGGATCCACAGAAACACCAGCACCGGAGATAATGTGGCCAAGAAAAGCAACCTGGTCCAACTAGAACTCGCTCTTATCGAGCTTCCCATACAGCTGGTTCTCCCTCAAAGTCTGCAGAACTACCTTCAGATGCTCAACATGATCCTTCTTGTTCCGCGAGTACACTAATATGTCATCAATGAAGACCACGACAAACTGATCCAAGAACGGCAAAAACACACGATTCATCAAACTCATGAATACATCCAGTGCATTAGTCACTTCGAAAGGCATCACCAATAACTCATAATGCCCATATCTCGTTCGGAAAGCCGTATTCGGAACATCCTCTGACTTCACCCTGACTTGATGGTACTCGGAACGCAGATCCAACTTCGAGAACACCAAAGCGCCTCCCAGTTGGTCGAACAAATCGTCAATCCTCGGCAATGGATACCGATTCTTGACAGTAACATTGTTCAACTCCCTATAGTCAATGCAAAGCCTGCGACTTCCATCCTTCTTACTGACAAACAGAACTGGGGCTCCCCATGACGAAACACTAGGTCTAACAAAACCCTTATCAAGCAGCTCCTGAACTTGCACCTTCAGTTCTGCCAGTTCGACCGGTGCCATACGATACGGACTCTTAGAAATAGGGGTCGTACCGGGCTGGACATCATTGTTGAATTCCACATCTTGGACTGGCGGCAAACTGGGAAATTCCTCAGGAAACACATCAAGGAAGTCCCGCACAACCAAGGGTGCAACAACCCTATTAGAACCCAGTGACGCAAGAGAAACAACCTGGGGATCCAACGAGTTCTTGACACGCCCTGACAGTGTCTCACCCGTATGGAAAACAAATTCTGGCTGACCAAATGGCCTGAAAGTCACCTTCTTCTCCTGGTAATCAATCACGGCACAGGAAACACCCAACCAGTCCATGCCCTGAATGACATCGAAACCGTAGTTGGGAATCACAATCAAATCCGCCGAGAAAACCACACCACCAATCAGCAACGAACTCTGCTTGCAAACCCTAGAACAGACAACGTCACCTCTGCCTGTGGTGATGTCCCAAGCTGCAGGCATAGCATCGCAAGCCAAACCATGCTGATCGACAAAGCGAGAAGAAATGGAAGAGTGGGTAGCACCCAAATCAAACAACACATGAGCAGGGAGAGAGAAGACTAAAATCACATCTAGAAGAAGATCAAACAAAGGATATGGTGCCAGCAAGATATATACACGAATAATTGTACAAAAGAGGGAAAAATAAAAATAACATGCAGAAAACTAAAAGAAAGAAAGAAAGCACAACTACTGTGATATACATGCAACCACTCCAACAGCGACTTCCGCTTCCTCGACTGTCAGGTTATATGCCTGACAATGACCACCAACCTGACCTCCTCTAGGAGCCACACGCCTCTAATCAAAGACTTGCCTCTACGGAGGGAGAGACAGCCTGCCTTGACCATGCGTCAGCACTCCTAGCCAAGCAGCACTAGTAACCGGCGCATGAGCTTTGTTCCTCGGATAGTCACGAACCATCTGCTCACTGCTCCCACACACTAAACACTTTCGGTTGGCCATCCTGCAGTCTCACTATGAATGCCCAGTCTTATGGCAGTAGCTACAAGTCTCAACATTCCTCGGGACAACAGGTGCGTACGGCTGTGCTCTCGTGGGAGGGGGCGGAACTGGCCTCCGAATAGGTCCTCCAGATGGTCGAGGTGCAATGGGGTGAGAAACAGTCCTCTGAGGAACACTAGACCTGCTAAGAGTCTGCTCCTGGATCTGAGCCACATCCAGAACATCGGAGTAAGCATGAAGCTGAAGAGCAGCCAAATGGTCCTGGAGGGGAAAGCTCAAGCCCGACAGAAAATGACTAGCCAGAGCCTCATCAGTGGCAATGAGGGTAGGGGCAAAGCGACTGAGCCGAGTAAACTCTGCAGCATACTCGTCCACGGAACGGTTTCCCTGATTAAGATAATGCTCAAATTAATACCGTCACAAGTAAAATAGGCAACAACAAATAACATTTGAGAACATTATCTAGCTGACCTGAGTTAGGGAAACAAACTGTCGCTCCATCTCTGCCTTGGTGACACTGGGAAAGAACTTCGCCATGAAGCTCTTAGAGAAAGTGGCCCACTCAATGGATCGCAGCATCCTCTCGAATTCAACCCGCCACCAGATATAAGCGAGATCCACCAGCTAAATGCGAACCACATCCACACGATCCACCTCAGAAACACGAGCGGCGACCAGCATTTGCTCTGTCCGGATAAGCCATTGCTCGGCCTCTAACGGTGACTCGGTACCCGAAAATTTATTCGGGTGTAGCCTCATGAATTCTGCTACCGTACCAGGTCTAGGTGGCAAAGCGCCAGGTGGAGGTCCAGCGACATTCCCATTGGCTACCAACGTGGCTCTCATCAGCTCATTGTGCTCCTGCTAAAGAGTCATCATCTGCTGAATCGTTTGGAGAATAGCAGCGGTGTCTGGCTGCTGATCTCCCGAGCGAGAAGAAGAATTCCCACAAGCCATAGTCTGAAACACGATCAAAGATAGTCAGTAACCAAATTATATGTTGGTTATTATACAAGTATTCATGTGATTATCGTGGTGTACAAATCACTGAGTTAACCCGGTTAGAGCCAAACTCAACTAATATACCAATCAAAGCCAAACCTCGTAAAGATAGTCATGTTTGGTTGATATATTACTGAACCTTGCGCTCTAATACACTAAAAACCCTGTTACATCCCGCTTCCCAAAATACAGAACACAAGTACATAACGTAGGCCCAACGAATGATGTAAACACCATCTATAAGTTGTACCAGACTAACTCAGCCATAAGAACAACAAAATACAACCACACAAGAAATGTAACCACATGAATCAATGATAAAGTTCCAATAATAATGAAATAAACCAATAGTATAAATATCCAACATCTGGGATCAAAACAAAACTACGGTTCATAGAGCCCAAAATAGAGTATAAGAGATAACAATGTTCAGAAAATAAATCTAGCAACAATTAATAAAACTACACAGCGGAGACTGGATCCAACACTAGAAACGTTGCTCACCAATTCCTTCGGGAACAAATCCTTCAGTACCTGTAAAATATTGATCTAAAAAGAAAGAAAAGATTGCCCTTAGAGCAAGTCATGGGCGGCAAGTAGAGAAAACAAAGGATAATAGGAAAACATGAATATCAAATGAAAGGAACATGGTCAAAAGACAAAGAACAAAACAAAGATCAGGAAACATCAAAAGGTGTACAATAATCACACATGAAACACGTGATGTCAAGTCAAGTTCAATACAAGATCAAGTAAGTAGGTTGTTAAGTTTTTTATTAACCTATCTAGTGCACGCACTGCTACGTCCCATTCTACAAGTTTCGCGCAAGTACAATGATCGTTTTAGACCGATGGTGAATTCACGGTTCGTGTACTTGGCATTGATAACAAGAATTTACGTGCAAGAATCATTATTCAATTATTGCAATCAATGCTCCTCCTTCTATGTCAAATATACGTGCAAGCGAGAAGGCCTTACCGAGTACATTTTTCGATTGTTCACTATCAAGTCTACCTATAGTACCCCGGCTTGTTAATAGTTTATTTTCATTCTCTGTGAGCATGCAAGAGGGTATCAATGTTGTATTCTACTATGTGTGATTAATTCTAACCGCCATAGACAAAGCGTGAAGCAAACATGTCATTTAACACATTTCACAAAATCAAGACAGCATAACCTTGCTGTACTAAAACATAGATTATGGTCACTACACAATTGTAAAATTGAATCTACTGGAAGATCTGGAAAGTAAACTTCCGCACAGTCCTAGCGAGTATAATTAAGGCATATAAAAGACATAGGAATTAGGGTGAAAACTCTAATCTAATCAGGTTTTATGTTCAGTCAGCATATAGTAGGTTATATTCCATTAATTATTTTGGTTCAGAGAATTCATCAATAAAATCTACAAAAATTCAGGAAAATAGTTATACATGTCTAGGTCCAGAATAATTTATTTCAGATTTTTTCCTTTACTATTAACAGGGTCAAATAAAATAAACAACAGCAGGATACACATGAAATTATGAGTCTGAAATTACTAACACAGTTGCAATAAAGTAATGATATCTATCAGATGACAAATTAGAATTTAAGTCCAAATCAGGAAAAAATTATCTAGACATAAAGTACTACATTTTATGTTCAGTAAATTCTATCAAATTATGTCATTAGCATGGCTAAAAATATGATTCAATGTGAAACATACAGCAGTCCAGAAATCAACTTAACATAAAAGATAACAAATAAATCACACGATCACATATAGCATGCAAATTGGTAGTTAAAGCAATCCTAGGTTTCAACATGCAAATTTCTAAGGGTTAGATACATTATCATGGTCATGGTGCCAATTCATCAAGCAACTTCAATTTAACAATTTCAATGTCCAATTTATCAAGCAGTCCTATGCATGAATCTAGTTGTTTAATTGTGCATATGCATGAAACATTGGGGACTAGGTTTAAGATCGAAGAGATAGCACAATGTTAAGAGTATGTCGGGTTAGCTCGTGTAAATCCTCGATAATCTTAATGGAATTGTCAAAAGCAGTTTTGATAGTAAAAGGGACAAGATCTACTTGCAGGAGATCAAATAATCTTGAACACAAATATTAAAAGGGTTCAAGAAGAGACTTTGCTGTTATTGCAGATATAATTAAAATAGGAATAACGGGATCAGAATCCCGGGCAAAATCTCCTAAAATATGAGCGAAGAATCAACACAACAGCAAGATCCAATAGCAATTCTTCACACCGGATCGGGAAAAAACATAGAACACCGAAATAGGATCTGGTGCGCACAAAACACGAAACACCGAAACTGGCCAATAAGATCCCTTTCCTCACACCGGATCCAAACCGAATAGGGGACAGCAAAAAATTGGATCAAGTGTAGCTGAACACGGGACAGCGAGATCGACCACTCCCTGATCGTCTCCTTCCTCAGACAGCGAAAGAGAGAGAAAGAGCGAACGGCGGACGGCGCGGCGCGATGATTACTAAGGCAGCTGCGGTGGTGGAGCGATGTCGGTACCACGGTCGGGAAGCAACGGCGGCGACCACACTCACGGCGATGGCGAGCTCTGTTCTCTCGGTCGAAAATAGGGGAACGACAGCGCGTGCGATCGGGGACTCGAATGGCGACGCTAGGGGACTCGGTGGAGTGGCAAGGGATGGCGAGTGCGATGGTGATGAGCACGACAATGGGTAGGGCGATGGCAAGGAGTTACGGCGATGGAAAACTTCGGTGGTTGGGTTTCGGTGGGTAATGGCGAGGGCAATGGAGAAGACGACGAGGACGAAGAAGGAGAGGGGATGGAGATGGTGAAGATGGTGGTGACGGTGGTAAAGGGCGATCGGAGTAGCGATGGGGGTTGGTGAAGTTGCGGTTGTGGGTTTTGGGTTCAGCGAGAAACAGAAAGAGAGAGAAAGGGGGTGCGGGGAGAGAGATACGGGGGAAAAGAGAGAGAGAGATAGTTATTAGGGTTTAATTAATAGGGTATTTGTAGGGATCAAGAAATTAGGATTTTAGGTTGATATTATGTGGGTTCTGGGTATCGGTTTTAGCTCCAAAAAGAGACAAACAAATGCAATGAGATGAGACGAACACAAAGGAGAACAAATCAAATTCAAAATAGAAAAGAGCCAAATTCGCAAAAGAACAGAATCCAATCAAAAGAATACAGATTGATCGAGAGGGAACAAAAAACCTAAGAAAAGACAAAATTCACAATAATAATGATTCTATTCCGATAATTGGAACAAAAGTTATAGGCCTTCAAAGTTTCAGCATTCCCTTATTAAATCTGCTGTTTTCTTACCATTTGCATGTGTTCGACGGGTAGGAATTTGGAATTCCTTTTGAAATTTGAGAAAGTGGTCAACTGGAAAGTTTTATTAGATGTTCCTACCTTTTCAAATTGTCCAGTTCGTTAGATTCCGACAAGTAGAGCAAAAGTTACAAGCTACCGAAGTTTCATCTTTTTATTGAAAATCTGTAATTTGGTAATTGTTTGCGTATGTTCGAAATCAGGAATTTAGAATTCCTTCTGGAATCTGAGAAAGTGGTTAACTGGAAAGTTTTAGTAGATGTTCCCACCTTTTCAAATTGTCCAGTTTTGTTAGATTCTGACAAGTAGAGCAAAAGTTACCAGCTTGCAAAGTTTCAGCTTTTTGTTGAAAATCTGCAGTTTGGGTAAATTGTTTGCGTGTGTTCTATGGACCGAATTTTGGATTCCTTACAGAATCTGAAATAGTGTTCCACTATAGAGTTGTGGTAGATATTCTTACATTTCTAAAAAGTATATTTCTGTTAAAATCCGATAAGCATAGCACTAGTTGCTTCTAGACTGTCGGAAGGCTTTTATGTCGCTTTTGGGCTTCTCATTGGTAGAATGTCTATTTTAAATTATTTGTAGATTCTTCTGTTGCTTCTAATTATAGAAGATCAAGTGTCGCTAGTAAGCACGTTTGGTTGCTTCTACGTTGATTACCTATATGGTTGTTTTCATATGTAGTTTTGCTCATACATGGATCGCCTGGCTCGTATAGCTGTTAGTCTCATACGTAGCTTATGTGGCTCATATGTATGTTGTTATCTCATACGTGGCTTTCCTGGCCCGTATGTAGCTGTTGGTCTCATACGTAGCTTATTTGACTCGTATGTATGTTGTTGTCTCATACGCAGCTCGCCTGGCTCGTATGTAGTTGTTGGTCCTATACGTAGCTTGTTTAGCTCATATATGTTTTTGGTTACTCGTATGTAGCTTCTTAGCTAATACGCAGTTTGTTGTGCTCATCTATGGCGATATCATTGCCCTAGGGCTATCGACCATCAAGACGTGTGTTTACCTTACTCCTAAGGGACTATGGACGAGTCACTCATTGTGTACCTTCAGATCTTAACCGGTGATGGTTAATCGCGGACCTGAGTATGACGAAATCCAAGTTCAGGGTAGTAGCATGCGAATACATTCGTATTGCCTAGGTCTTGGATCGATAGGCCATGAACCAGATCCTTAGGGATTCTAGTAAGTCTAGCTTGAGCAGCCTAGTAGTGTTATCTTGCGAAGTCTAACTTAAGACCTAGCATGTTGTGTTTATACTGTTATCATCCCTAGGATTTTTTAGGGTTAGTGACATCGTTAGGGTAGTAACTTATGTCTATTACTACTTAACCATTACTTATTATCATTATTTTGCCTAAGGGACAGAGTTGGTGTTAAGGGTGATTCCTTATGATCCGACCTATCCTATAAGCCGGTACTAGGCGGTATTATTGGGTTGTACCTTCCCGTTAAAGGGATACGTACGTTGCCTTCTCACGAGTTGGGAGCATGGGTTGCGTATCTTGCACTGTTAATTTCTAAAATACCGTGACTTATGGGTGCCATAGGGTAGGCTTCGTACTATACTGCGCTTGCGAGACCCTATGTTCATTTGGTTTTTGAATGAGGTCCGGTATGCCGGGCAATAGTTGCAAACACAATCACCACTATAGTGACTGCAGTAACGGAACTAGACCGTACCTACAACCTTGTTTTTGAGTGAGGTCCGGTACTCCGGGTAGTAGTAGCAAATGGAGACACCATGAGTGTACTGCATTGATGGAGACTCGACCCCTTCTGCAACCTCATCAGTCACGTTGTATTGTCAGGAACCTGTTGTGTGCAAAGTAGAATTCATTACGTGGGTTCAAATCCCTATATATGAAGAAATGGCTTGTTATAGGGCGTATGTAGTATGGGTTGCATACTGTTTCGGAGACTTGATTGCATTAGAATAAGAGCATTCTTACATTAGTAATCTTTCATTAGAGTCTAAGTCATAACATACACTGACACATCAAATATATATACACGTTCCTCTTTTCATCAATCTCTTTTCTATAGTTGAGATTCGCTGGTAGTTATCAGCCTTAAAGCGTCAGTATATGTACTGACGTCCCCACTTCAATAGGTATTGGATTGTAGAAGTACAGGTATTGGATTGCAGGAGTACAGGTACAGGATTCAGGAGGACTCAAGGCACGAGAAGCAAGGAGTCGATTTCATTTCAGTTTTTCGCTGTAATATATGTTGTAATTTAATTTGTAACAATTATTGTAATTTATTAATTATTGTAATTTATTTATTGTTAGGGAAGCATTCAAGTGAAATACCAAGTGTTTTTCTTTATTCATTGTACTCTGATGTAATTTATTGAAAGTTGTAACACTTGGGATTGTAAAGGTATTATTGTAACACTGTTGCAATGTATTCCAATTTTGTAATATTTGGACTTGTAATACATTTGTATTGAATAAAAAGTTTTAAATTTTCCTTTTTTTTGTATATTGTGGCTAATTGAAGAAAATATTCTGGCTTATGTCACGGTTTTCCAGTTACTGAAAATCGGGGCGTTACATGAACTCCGTGCAGATCCATCCTCCCCCTAAGGACCTTGGAGTCCCTGTTACGTTCTCCAATAGAGATTTGGATGGCACCACATGCCCCACTGCGACACCCTTGTTATTAACCTCCGAATGGCCAACTTCGATGTGCGCCGGATCCTGGTGGACAGCGGCAGTTTGGTCAACATCCTCTTCTTGGAGGCGTTCAAGGGCCTCCAGCTATTGAGGGACCGGCTCAAGACCGCTGGCTACACTCTTCATGGATTCACTGGGGTGCCGGTGACAATCGAGAGAGTTATAACCCTCGACTTCACCACCGGAAAAACCCCGGTCACTCGCACAGAGCCGATGGACTTCTTGGTGGTAGATGTGAAAGCTGCTTATAATGTTATCCTGGGTCGACTAGGTCTCGCCACACTCCGGGCCATCCCTTCAGCTTATCATATGAAGATGAAGTTACCCACTCTCGCAAGGGTAGGAGAAGTGAGAGGGAGTCGGGAAGTGGCTCGCAAGTCTTATATGACCTCGATGGGAGGCCCGATCCTCTCCTTAGAAGCCCTCGAACTCCCATCGGAAAGTAGCCAAACCATCTATGAGCCAGTGGAAGAGCTGGAAGAACTAGCCTTCTCAGAAGAAGATGCCACCAAGACGTTCCGGATCAGCACGGCACTTTCCCCCTCCATCAAGAAAGACATCTCCCAATGCATAAAGGATTACCGCAATCTCTTCGCCTAGACCGCGGCAGATATGCCTGGGATCTCGGAGGAGCTCTTAATGCACCACCTCAGCGTTACCCCAGAAGTGAAGCCCATCCAACAAAAGCGACGCAAGTTCGCTACCGAGCGTCAACAAGCGATCAAAGAAGAGGTCGAGAAGCTCCCGAACGCCCGATTTATCGAGGAGGTGAACTACCCCGAATGGCTATCCAATGTGGTGATGATTAAGAAAGCCAACGGGAGCAGGAGGATATGCATCGATTTTACCGACCTCAATAAGGCATGTCCAAAGGATCCATTTCTCCTTTCCGAGCATCGACGCTCTGATCGATGCGACCTCCGGACACAAGATCCTCAGCTTCATGGATGCCTTCTCGGGGTACAACCAGATTCGTATGTTCCCTCCTGACATCTTGAAGACCTCGTTCGTGACTGATCAGGGCCTGTATTGCTACCGGGTCATGCCGTTCGGCTTGAAGAAAGCAGGAGCTACATACAAGCGCCTAGTGAACATGGTCTTCCGAGACCAGATTGGCCGGAACATGGAAGTCGATGTAGACGACATGTTGGTCAAGAGTATCCGAGGGCAGGAGCATGTCCTCGACTTCCAGGAAGCCTTCGGGGTGCTGAGGAGGCACAATATGAGGTTGAATCCGAGCAAGTGTGCGTTCGGAGTCTCATCCGACAAGTTCTTAGGGTTCATAGTCAGCTAGAGGGGCATAGAGGCCAAACCTGAGAAGATCTAGTCCATACTCAAAATGGCTCCCCCCTCCAATGTTAAAGATGTACAGAGGCTCACCGGGCGCCTTGCAGTAATTGGGCATTTCCTCTACAAGTTTGGGGAGAATTGCCTCTCGTTCTTCAAGGCCCTCTGGGGGGCTAAAGGCTTTGAATGAGGCAACAGCAACAAGAGTCCTTCAACCAGCTCAAGGCGTATTTAGTTAACCCCCCACTCTTGAGCATGCCAAGGCCCGGGGAGGTCCTCTACCTATACCTCACCGCTTCGGAGCAGACCCTCAGTGCAGTCCTGGTAAGAGAAAAGGACAGGACGTAGAGGCCCATCTACTACCTGAGTAAGGTCCTTCGGGTCACTAAACTCCATTACCCGAAGCTAGAGAATATGGCTCTTGCCTTGGTTATGGTGGCCCGAAAGCTCCACCCCTACTTTCAGTCTCATTTGGTGGTCGTTCATACCGACCATCCGCTCAAACAAGTTCTCCACAAGCCCGAGATCTTCGCGCACCTTATGAAGTGGTTCATCGAGCTAAGCCAACCTGAAATTAGCTACCAACCCAGAACCGCTATCAAGGCCCAAGCTCTAGCAAAATTCATTGTGGAGAGCACCATTCTCGACCCCTGCGAGTCGGCTGTCGAACCCTTGCTCTGGACTTTTTATGTTGATGGATCCTCGTGTGCCGACGGAAGTGGGGCTGGCGTCATCTTGACCGGCCCAGATGCTTTCGTCCTACAATACTCCCTCCGCTTAAACTTCCCTGCATCGAACAACGAGGCCGTGTACGAGGCCCTCATAGTGGGACTCTGCATGGCCTGCAAAGTAGGGGCCAAGCGTATCCAGGTCTTTAGTGATTCGCAGCTGGTCGTGAAACAGGTGTTCGGGGAGTACAAAGCAAGAGAGGAGCGCATGGCCAAGTATTTGGCGAAGGCAAAGGGACTACTTGCCTTATTTGAAGATGCTCGACTCCAGCAGGTTCCCCGAGAGGAAAATGCACAGGCGGACGCCCTCTCAAGACTCGCCTCCTCCTCCCTCCACGGTTTGGAGCGAACCGTACTGATAGAAGTACTCCTGAAACTGAGTATTGAGGAAGACAGCTTAGAGCCAATAGAGACTATTCCCCTTACACTTGGGGAGAATTGGATGAAGCCTTTACTCGAGTACCTTAGAGATGGGGTTCTTCCATAATACCCTAAAAAGGCAAGAAGGATCAGGACTAGAGCAGAGCGGTATACACTTCTTGATGGATTCATGTACAAATGCTCCTACACTCAGATTGACGGCTGACCCTATCTGAGGTGTCTCTCCCCCGAGGAAGTGCTCTATGCCTTGAAGGAGGCCCATGACAGTATGTGTGGCACGTACTTAGGAGCGAGGTCCCTCGCCCGCAAATTCTTAAATTACGGCTACTTCTGGCCCACACTACTTGGTAACTCCGAAGAGTACGTCCGCCAATGCGACTCCTGCCAAAGATTCTCTCCAATCCGTCGCCTGCCACAAGTCCAACTCTCCTCCTTGGCAAGTCCAATCCCTTTTGCAATGTGGGGATGGACTTGCTCGGACCCTTCCCTCCAGCGCCGGGCCAGCTGAAGTTCCTGGTCGTGGAAATAGACTACTTCTCCAAATGGATCGAGGCCGAACCCCTTGCAACAATTACTGAGCATAAGGTCCAGAAGTTCTTTTGGAAGAACATTGTATGCCGGTTCGGTGTACCCCGTATCCTCGTAATCGACAACAGGACTCAATTCGCAGGAGCAACTTTCACAACTTCTGCGCCAACCTTGGCATCCAGCAGTGGTTCTCCTCGATAGCCCACCCTCAATCCAATGGCCAAGCGGAGAATGCTAATCGGCAAATAATCTCCGGCCGGAAGAAGATGCTTGATAAACTACCAAGGGGATGTGGGTCGAACAGCTTCCCAACGTGCTTTGGAACTGTCGCACCACCAAGAGAACTCCGACAGGGGAGTCCCCCCTCAATCTCATATATGGTTCCAAAGCAATCATCCCATTAGAAGTGGGTCTGCCTTCACCCCGACTGATAGCTTACAGATAATAACAGATTGCGAACCAGCTTCGCAACAGTCTGGACCTCATCGACGAGATCCGCGAAAGAACTTCCATTCTACAGGAGAAGTACCGACGTAGGATCACTGGGTCCTACAACGAAAAATTCCGACCAGCTAATCTTAAAGAGGGGGACCTAGTACTCCGAAAACTGTCGATCTCCATTCCGAACAAAAAAGGCAAGGTAGCACCCAATTGGGAAGGACATATAGGGTCTCCAGAGTTATCCGCCCAGGTGTGAATCAACTCGAAGACCCGAAGGGCAGGAGAATACCAAGGACATGGAACGCGGAGCACTTGATGAAGTACCAAGAGGGTGTCTGAACACCGCTCCAAGCAACTTCCCCAAGAGCGCTCCATAAAACATGTCAGTTTTTTGTATTTTCCTTATCAAAATGTAAGGGCGGCTCGCAACTTAGAAGCGGCCGCCTAATTGTTTTCAATAAAAGTAATCTACCCCTGAAAGTTCTCTATTTTGAGTATTCTAATTGTACTACCTTGAAGCTTACACACAAAAAAAACATTAAAACAGCATGCTCGGAGTCCAACACTTGGTTCGATCCCGCTTCAACTACTTGCTTTTAAGCGAGTACGAAGTGGTTCATCATTCGGAATTGCTCCCACAGCTACTGATATTCTTCAAACGACATGCTCGGACTCCAACACTTGGTTCGATTCTGCTTCAACTACTTACTTTTAAGCGAGTACGAAGTGGTTCACCATTCGGAATTGCTCCCACAGCTGTTGATAATCTCTAAACGACAAGTTCGGAGTCCAACACTTGGTTCGACGCAACTTTTGATACTTGCGAACAAGTGAGTACAAAGTGGCTGACCATTAGGAATTGCTCCTACAACTGTTGACACCCGCAAACACTAGCAAAACATTTACAATTTCAAGAAACAAGTACTATTTCATTAAAGTTTGAGGTACAAGTCTAACTACAGACCAACAACTCATCTTTACATCGAAATACAAGACTCATGTGAAACAAAGATTACAAAATTAAAGAGATATGCTTTAACCCCTCCTAGGGAGTGGGACACTTCTATTAAGAGATAACCTAGGTCGGCGAGCGACGTGCTGTTGTGGCCTTACTTCCGTAGAGATATCTATACCGGCGAATTGAGTTGCATCTTCGGTGCCTAAAAGCCTAAGCATCACGCCAGTAGATGCTCCGCTCGACGAGCCAACCACTCTGCTCTGCACATCTCTGGGGTGCCTCGAGACGGGGGGCGAGCATAATGCCAACTCGTGGAATGACCTTCCTTGGGAGTATTCCCCTCGGGGACAAGAGGTGGTTCTGACATTGCTCCCCTCGGACAGCCGTTGTAGCCGATGGTTCTCTGCCTCTAGCTCGTCACTCTAATTTTCACTCGAGGCATTCGGCTAGAGATGCCCTGACAAGAAGCCTCGAAAATAGCCCTCCGAAGGTGCACCGCTTCAAAGCTCTTCTCGAGCACGACATTCTTTAACCTCTATCGTTTGGCCCTGACATCGAACAAAGACCGACGAAGATACTTGAGCCTCAAGCCTTGGCTGAAGGCCATCGAGGGACACATCTCCTCTCCATCCGGGGGCACTTCGCGAGCCTTCTCTTTTAGACGCTTCAGCTCGGAGTCACAACGAGCTAACGTCAACTTGAGATGGTTCAGCTCCGACTCGGCTTTGAAAACCCTCTCTCAAGTCCGAGCGAGGCCTAACCTACTTACACCTAGGCCGGACTGGAGGCGTGCTACTTCGGCCATTTGAGGCACTTCAACAATGTGATGCTTTGCCGATCTGAAAAAAACCAGAACATGAAGGTACTAAGTTTAAACGACTCCTACAGGACAACTCAGAGGCAAAGTTCGACGCAAAATACAACACTTGGTCAAAAGAAAGTTTCTCATTTCATTGAGTACAAAATGTAGTGACCAGTCCACAACAGGGCAATACAAAAATTTTTAAAAAAGGGTGGTCAGGGAGCCACCTCGAGGTGCTACTCCGCACTCTCGCTCGGTACCGTCACGAGCGCCCCCTCCAGATTCGCCACCTCCTGCACAACCCCTTCGGCTTCTTCCTCCCCTCCTTCGGGCTCGGCCTCTGCTAGGGGTATAATCTCTTCGCCCTCGATCGGATCGTAGAGGTGATACCCCGAGCTGTCGAAGTGGGGGATGCAGGCCGCGACATGTTGTAGGGCTCGAGCGTAGGACTCCTCCATGTTGGTGAGCATGTGGGCCTCCTCTTCGGCTTGGATAGCCTCCCTCGCTTTGGCCACCTCAGCGTCTCACTCCTTCTGCGACTCCTCCGAGGCCTTTAAGGCCTTGTCCCTCTCCATCTCGGCTCGGACCTTCTCCTTCTCCAGCTCCTCTGCCCTCGTCGCTTCGGCCGCGATGCGCTCGTTTGCCTTAGCCAGCGCTGCCTCCAGAACACCGATCTGAACGGCTCGGGACTCCGAAAGTTGTTGCTCGGCCTCATGCAGCTTCACGGCCTTCGCTCCTCGGCCCTGTCCCTATCGCTCGCCGTCTTTAGCTCCTTCTCTTGCTCGGCGAACTGCTCCAGCAGGTGGCTAAAGTCACAGTTGATCTGAAAGCCGAGGAGAAAAAATGGACGTGAGTATCAAAAATCACAAACTTTGAAATTCCGAAGAGCATCGCAAGAACACTTACCGACATCGTGGCCCAGGCAATCTCTAGCGCGTCGTCGCCTACGGTACCCGCCTTCAGCACTGCTCGGTCCTTCGGGGTCGGCAGGTGGCACACGGCCTGCATGCTCATCCCTGCATCGCCGAGGAAACCGTCAAGCTTCATCACCCTCCAGTCGGGGACGAAGAATTTCTTGTGCTCCTCGGTCAGAATGGCCTCCGCCTCGGCAGTGAGGGGCGATACCTCGAGCGCTAGCGCAGCTCCGACGGAGAACGCCCCGCCAAAAGGCTCGGAAGCCATGGTCGAGGGAAGTGCAGCTTGGGGAGCAGATGGAGAGTCGGAGACCAAGTCCACAACGGGCGTAGGAGCCGAGGGTGCCTGGGCTGCTCGGCCGGATGGGGGTCCCGTCGTCGTCCTCTTCCTCTTCTTATTGTCCGGTCCCTTCCCTGCGGCCGCACTCCGCTTCGCCAACAAGGCTTTAAAATCCATTTCAGGGGCCTCTGAAAAAGAAAAGCTGAAGGGAGTTAGCGCCAGAAGAGAACGATATATAAGAAAAAAGGGGGAAAAATTAGACGGAGCATACTAGGGCCGATCGGACTGAGACCCCCACCGAAGAGGACCCCCTCAGTGATATCTTTCCAATCCAGGGTCGGAAGATCGAGGATCTTCGCACGACCCCCTCTTCCTCCTTAGTTAGCACCGTCTCGATCTTCGCCCACTTCGGAACGTCCTCCTTCCAACTCGTCAGAAAACTCCACGGCTCGGGACCCCAGATCAAGAAGTACTTCTCATTCCAATCTTTGATGGAGTCTAGATTCTCGATCAACTTGACGCCCTTCCTCGGAAACAGATAGTACCGGTACTCCATCTTGCTCATACGGCAGATCCGGTAGAGACTGTGGAGTAAGACGAGCTGAGGCTCGACACCTACGACCTGGATTTGGAGGATGAAGGAGATGGCGTGCCGCCACATATTCGGCATGAACTGCACCGAACTTAAGCCATACCATTGTAGCACTTAGACTACGAACGGTGGCAGAGGCAGCCAAAGGCCGGCATTGAGTGCATCATAGGGGAAAACGCAGGTATCGGGCAAAGTCTCCGTGCACGCTCGGAATCTGGACCGGGGAGGAGCAAGGTGTACTCCTTTGGGATCCGGAAATCCTTCCTGATACGATGAAGATCCGCCTCGGTCAGAATCGAGGGGATTTCGTCTACCTCAGAAGGATCCCTCGGACGATTCTCCTCGTAGGTGGCAGACCTCCCGTATATCGCCTTGGACAGAAAGTCTCCAGAGTAGTTCCTAACATTCCCGAGGTTCGATAATGTGGACGGTAGCTGACCTAAAGCACCAACCCCCTTTACATTCTCAACGACGGTCTCCACGATTGCTGACCTCGCTACTTCCTTCCCTTTTCCCGCTGCCGGGGAGACCACTAAGGGTCGGTCGCTTTCTTAGTCCGAGGTGGAGGTCTCACTCCTCGACAATGCTTTAGACATCTTTAGAATACAAGTTAAAGATATTTAATTACCTTGATGTGAAGGCTACGGTCGGAATAGTTTGCCGGAAAGATGATCGTCTAGCCACGACCGCTAGCAGCGCCACTCGAGAGCAAAAAAAGTAAAAAGTGAAAAGTAAAACTGAGAAGTGAAGAATAGGGGAGCGGTGAGAGGGGAGTGAGATCTTATAGCACTAAAGAGAATTTGGGTGGGCTTTCAGATGTTTTGGGCCCCCACAGAGGCCCACCAGAAACCTAAACGCCTAATTCTTTGTGATTCGCGCCTAATCTCCATCTGACGGCCATGATTGTGCCACGTCGCTCGGAACCACAATCCGAGCAACCGGGTCACCGAGCTGCGTATTGGAGAAAAATCACTTGCTTCTCATGATTCACGCCTGATCTCCATCAGACGGTCATGATTGTGCCACGTCGCTCGAAACCAAAATCTGAGCAACCGCGACACCGAGTTGCATATTGGAGAAAAATCACTTACTTCTCGTAATTCGCGCTTGATCTTCATCAGACGGCCCTGATTGAGCCACGTCGTGAAAAATCACTCTTTTCTTGTGATCCACGCCTCTCTCCCCGTGATTTGGCCTGATCTCCATCAGACGGACATGATTGTGCCACGTCGCTCGGAACCACAATCCGAGCAACCGGGGCACCGAGCTACGTATTGGAGAAAAATTACTTACTCCTCGTGATTCGCGCTTGATCTTCATCATACGGTCCTGATTGAGCTACGTCGTGAAAAATCACTCTTTTCTCATGATCCATGCCTCTCGCCTCGTGATTCACACCGATATCCATCAGACGGCTATGATTGTGCCACATCGTTCGGAACAACAATCCAAGCGACCAGGGCACCGAGCTGCGTATTGGGGAAAAATGAATATCTCCTCATGATTCGCGCCTGAACTCCATCAGAAGACCCTGATTGTGCCACATAGCTCGGATCCAAAATCCGAGCGACCGGAGCACCGAGCTGCGTATTGGAGAAAAAACACTCTTACCTCGGGATTCGTGCCTGATCACCATCAGATAGCCCTAATTGCGCCACGTCGCTCGGAACCAAAATCCGAGCGATCGAGGCATCGAGCTGCTCACACGGAGAAAACACCTTCACATCATGAAAACCGTCGGATCACTCAGAAGTTCTTGCCCAAGTCTGATGAACGTCCCAGATTGCGCCACGTAGCTCAGAACCGAAATCCTAGCGACTGGGGCTCCGAGCTGCGTATTGGAGAAAAATCACTCTTACCTCGTGATTCATGCCTGATCTCCATCAGACGGCCCTAATTGTGCCACGTTGCTCGGATCCCAAATCCGAGCGACCGAGGCACCAAGCTGCTCATGCGGAGAAAACGCCTTCGCGTCGTGAAGACCGTCCGATCATCTCAAAATTTGTACCAAAATCTGATCAAAGGCCTAGATTATGCCACGTCGCTCGGAACCCCAATTCGAGCGACCGAAGCACCGAGCTGCTCATATGGAGAAAACACTTCCGAGCCACAAGAATCGTCAGATCATCACAAAATTCGCGTCACGACCTGATCGACGTCCCAGATTCAACCACGCCGCCAAGCTCTGATCCACCGTTTGATCACTCAGATAGGCACGCCGATGGCCGATGGACACCCCAGATTGTGCCACATCATAAATAAGGTGATTAAATCTATTTTTATTTATTAATTCAAATTATATATTTAAAAATTGTAAGAAAAAAGATTAAAAATTTGGGGAAAATAATTAAAAATTCTAAAAAATAATTATATATCCGGGAAAATATTTTTGAGCCCCTGGGTAAATAATTATTAATTAGAATAATTGATTAATGCTCCCGGAAAACAAATCATCGCTTTGCAAAATTGAATAAATGATTCGAAAAATAATGTAAAAACCGAGAAAAATCACCAAAAATCCAGAAGGGCCTAAGAGAAAACTTGGGTGTGTTACCAGCTCAGGAAAACACCATTACCACTCAAACAAGATTCTAACCCCCTTTAAGAACTCCGATAAAGTCCTGTACGCCATTGGAACAACAAAACTACTCCCCAAAGGCTGTAGCACACAGTCTATGGGAGTGGGGGGCTCGTGATATGGCTAAAAATGGGGTTAAATCAGAACCATTCAAATTGGGCACGAATTTTAAAGTTCACAGGGGCAAAACGGTAATTTCACCTACAAACGGGTCTGAAATGGGAACCGGGTCTCTTCTCTTGGGCCTAATAACTCGTGAAGAGATCTGTTCAACTGAGAACTGGTCCCAACTCGTTCAGAGGAAATTTAGGAAGATATGATGAGATCCTGATTCGCCCTTATCCTGGGGAAGTGGTTCTAACCACTTCTATCCAGCCACACCGAGAAGTAGAGATTCGATCTTATCTCGAAACAGATCCCCACGGCGACTATAAAACCTCCCCTACCTCCTACTGTTATAAGGTGATCACTCTTTGCCTACCTAAAGCTTCTTTTGATATTTTTTTTCTGAGTATTGACAAGAGCGTCGGAGGGTGCATCGTCTGGATCCATCCCGGTGTTTCGTACTTTGTGCAGGTTAGCGGTAGCATCAAGGAGCCAGCCTAACAGCAGTGGAAGAGGTCAGATTTTATCCATTCGAGTTCTCGCGAATCCACAAATTCATCTGATTTCCCCCACATCGAATTCAGCGGCAACAATATTGTTTTAGTCTGATTAAATTTTGAGTATTTATGTTCTAATTTTTCTGCAGTTACTGGGAAGGTTTCAACCATGGTTGATGTTTATGCATATGGTGTAATCTTGATGGAGCTAATCACTGGAAGGTTCTTGATGAATCACTTCCAGAAGAGGACTCGCATTTGGTTATGGCTTTCCGCTGATACATGATTAACAATGACGAGTTTATGAGTATTTTGGACCCT
Organism: Hemerocallis citrina; assembly: GCA_017893485.1. Classification (NCBI taxonomy): domain Eukaryota; kingdom Viridiplantae; phylum Streptophyta; class Magnoliopsida; order Asparagales; family Asphodelaceae; genus Hemerocallis; species Hemerocallis citrina. The sequence goes on from JACEHZ010000251.1 coordinate 193,827, forward strand.
TTTCTCCTTGTGGACGAGAGAGTGTATATGAAATTTGTTTTTTGTTTATCAGATTTTTCACGACACTGCACTGCTCGTAAGCCTAATTAGAGGCCTACTATAAGGTATGCAGTTAATATACTGATCCCTTAGTAGATCACTGGGTACCTAGCAGCACCACCAATGATTACGATGATTCATGTACATCCCTTACTGACAAACTTCAGAAATGGAAGTCTGATATTGAAGCCTGTAAATTCTGCACCTGATATTCAAGAGACAAGTGTACAAATTCATGTATTATGATGATAATGCCAACTGGTTTCTTTTACTCACAATTTATTAGATTGTCCTTGGCCTGTTAAAAGCACTTCTTTTTTGGTATACTGTTATCTTTAGTTTTAAGTGGAGTGAGTGAAGTTTGATTTTATATCTCTACTGTGTGTTAATATTTACTTGAGTTGCAACTTGCAAGCCCTGGATTGCCATTTATAGATGATATGCTGCCCTGAAATTCTCTTATTAATAACATGAAGACTCTTTTATCTTTATTGCAAAGAGAAACTGTCATGGCTCTTTGTCATATTTACTGTCATGGCTCTTTGTTATATTTACTTTTATCATCCTTGTATGAAGAATATTTGAAAAGGATATCTGAAATTGATTTCATTGCTATTTATAGCAATGTTGATTAGTGTTCTTCAACCTGATTACTCCTTATCAATTTTACACCCTCTTCTGTGAGTTGCTGTGTGAATTTCCCTGCACAATAAAGCAACAATTTATTGTTCTTAAATGGAGGCACCGCCACCAAAGGAAAGTAATTACTACTCTAACTACAACTTAGTACACAGGAAGAGCAGATAAAATAACTAAATAAGAGAGCTATTAATCCAGCGGCATTCTGAACACAGGTTTTTGAAATAATTACAATTAAAATAGCGAACAGACAATAATTACTTACCAAATGGTTACTAGTGAATAAAAATTTCTTCGTTATTGCATAACCAATGAGGTGGGTATTTATATACTACATTTATAATTTTTTAATTGTAAAAACCTAAAGTGGGTTCTCAAATGTTGGTTGACATGAAGATTAAATACATTTGCATGTAATATGCATAGCCAATTTATATATGACAAAACGTACCAAAATCATGCCTTCTGGCCAGTCTTGTTGCTTACAATGACTTCCCAAATACAACAGTTGTTCTGCTGTGTTACAAAGGCTATTGGCTTTTCAAACTTTGGTTCAAGCCAGTTTCAAATATAAAACAACCTTCACTGGATTGTTTACAGAAAAAGAACTTGAACAACAACTAAGGAGTAACCTCAATCCTCAAATAATCTATGTTTCCTTAGATATCACTACCTATTGTACTGAAGCAATTATATAAAATCTCATAACAATGTCCACATCATATGTATGCATCACTGCAAAATGCCACTTGACACCTAGGAAGCACGGGTACTTTCAAATGCCTGACCCGACGTACCCGTGTCGGGAGCGTATCGGATGCCAATACTCCTTGAGTACTCCCGGGTGCAAACTGTAAACTGATTGTTACCATTTCGCTAACAATTAAATCATACTGAATAAACTGATGTACGAGTAGGGGGTTTCCAAAACACTTCATTTTTCCATAGAATACCATAGAATGATTTTCCATATAATAAGATGATAAAAAAGGTGAAGTGGGTCGGTAACTTTCTATCAATTTGTCAAGTAGCTATAAACCAATTGTTCACAGTTCTTTAATGATTAGATCAATGCACGCATCGGAGTCTAGTTTATTCATGAGGTAGCCGCCAAATGACCAATCTAGGGTGAAATTTCTGCATAAAGATATGATCATCTTTTTCCGAGTTGAATAAAATTTGTACATTTATAAGCAACTAAAGAAGATGGGGACATGTGTGCCCTGTCTATAAATGTTGGTTTCCATGACAAAGATTTTGCCATTAAAAACAAGGGGACATGTTATTTTTAACTCTGAAGGTTGATCTGCAACTATGGTCAAATCTTTTATGAAACTTTGTTCTCTTTAACCCAACTAGCTGTAATAAAAGGCATTAGATGATGACAACTATGAACTTATAACTAAAAAGAAGCATAAAGATAATTATCTAGAGTGTACAAACAGTAATAAGGTGTTCTGCAACACCCAATTGCTTTGCAACTAGACCTCATTTGGTAACTTAAGTTGCAATTTAGTTGCAAAGTTTGGCCATGCACTTTAAATTTGCAACTTAAAAGTCATTGCAACTTTCAACTGGTACCCATTTTGGGTGCAAATAAGTTGCAAGTGGAATTAAGTTTTTTTTTTGTGAAGGAAAAGGTGGAATAAGGCCACCCAGTTTCATTAATGATAATTAACCAAACAAACCCAGAGTACTGGGACAAATTACAACTTACAGACAACAAAATAAAACATGAAGCAATATAACCAATACATACAATCAGGACTCACTCTAACACCCTTATAGGGTGGGCCACAAAAACTACAACTAGGACGAACCGGCTACAACTTGTTCTCGACCTCCACCAATAATGTATTGGACACCAGCTTAGGCCCAGTCACATTTGCACTTGCAATATTTTTACCACATCATAGAAATTGCAACTGTAAATGTAACTACAATTGACAACTGCAGTTGCAATGCAAATAAGATTGCCAAATGCCCCCTAAATGTTTGTGAGACGAAATCTACAAAATAAAAGACATTTGTAACCTTAGCTTGATCTCAAATTTTTAAATGAAAAAGTCCAAAATTATTGATTCAATCCATAATCTTCAATCATAAGTTCATAACTGTTGAAACTAATGCAAATCAAAAGGAATAAAACTAACGCAAATCAAAAGGGAACCATGACTTCAATCATATATTAGGATAACTGTTTTGTGCACATTTTCATACCTACTGCGATGTGACTGAAACTTTATGTTCAAATCTGTATGAGCAAAATACGAGATTCGCAAATGACATGAGGCAACATGTTCCGAAAGTAGGTATCTGAGATAAAGCATCCAGTCAATGTCTTTAGAAAAAAAACATACAACTCAATCATTGTACTTATAATTAATATGTGAAATGAAAGAGAGCACTTTGGAATACTCCTTCCGTCCAAGGCATTTCTCGCCTCTGATGCAGTCTTTGAGTCGAAGAACTAGATTAGTTCCATTTGTGTAGTTTATAAAATTCTCGCCTCTGCTTATCAGCATAGTTTATGAGACCCATTTGTGTCTCCATTAAGTATTTGTTGGATCCTATTTATGTAGTGTCAGGTGATTCTTCAAGGCGATATATATATATATATATATATATATATATATATATATATATATATATATATATATATATAAACTAGAGGCGTAAGGTTTTGCACTTTTAGCATGTCTGAAATCTACATGAGTATTTGGGACTTAGTTATGTCTATTGTTTTTCAAACATGTTTTATCAGAACTTAAAACTCAAAACTTATAGTGTAACCAAAACTCAAAACCGGTGCTATAACTAAAACCAATCAATTACCCAAATATTTTTAGTTATCTAAATACCTTTCTCAATAGAAAGAAATCTTGATATAAAAAGCTAAAAAAGTATACTTTTGTTGGAACAAAGATAAAAAGTATATTTTTTTTGGAAGACAGTCGATGATATCTGTAGCCACAAGAGCATTTTAATATGTCTGATGCAACATTATAAATTTCTGAGTTCATAAAGCTAATTTAAACGATATTAGTCATACATGTAGCAATATAAAATGATAAAGTAGTTCAGTATGACAGCCCTTTTGGTGATGTTGTTCATTTATTTGTAGTCTTTGCATTCCATTATATTCCTTTTGTATTATGTACATGTCTATGGATTGCTTCCCTCATTCCTCGTGATTTATCCTTTACCTGTTCACTGCTAAACAATGGAAGTGATGTATAAGTTAAGAGAAAAATGCTTCTTACCTCTATTCGAGAAACTACTTTCTTTTCCAGAGTTAATCTAGTGGATGCCTTCTTTTTCTAATTTCATATAGTTTTATTCCCCTATCCGTTAAAATATTCACAAATTTAAGTTTAATATAGCACTAAGAATAAGTACAATTGTGAAATATATCCTACACATGGGATTTCTGTTTTACAAAAGGTCGTAATTTATATATAGCGGCATTGGATTATAAGTTTATAATGCCATACGAGTTTAGAAAAAACAAAAAGTATATTCACAAGGCTGAAGTGAAAGGGGTTTCATAATAGGGGTTTGTAAGCAAGTCTGCCTCATCTTAAACCCAATATCCCATACAAAAATCCTTTGGTTATTACTTCTGTGCACTGCATCTTGTACACTTATTTATGTGGCTTACTTTTCATTGCACTACATGAATCTTTTACATAAGAAAAGGGATTATGCCATATCAAATAGCGCATAAAATATATCACACTAAGATAGTTTGGCATACAAACCAATTTCCAAAAACTCAGAAAAGGAGACAAGCATGAGAGAGATGAGAACATACATTTGCTTTAACCAATCTCAATTCTATTATTAATCAATCTCACAAGTGTAATATAACTAAACCCTATCAATATTACTAAACAATTAAAATGATAATCTTTACCGAAATTGGATGATTAGGGCAGAGATCGGCGGCTCAGGGATGAAGAGCTTGATGGTGAGGGGTCCGCAAAAGTGAGGAGGAGCGGCGAGGGGTACGAGGAGGAGCAACGGTGAGTGATGAGCGGTGGCGAGGGAGGTGCAGCGCGATGGAAAGGAGGAGGCGAAGTAGGAGCGGCGACGAGGGTCAAGCGGCGTGAGGGTCGTGCGACATTTAGTGATGAGGGGGAGAGAAGGGCTGTAGCGGTTTTGATGAGAAAGCGGCGAGGAGGAGAGAACTAGGTTAACAGATTTGGGAAATTGGGGGGGGGGAAATGAAAATAGTGCGGGATTTTAGAGCGGGTTTAATGTAAAAAATTAATTGGCCTATCACAACGTTTTACTTATAAACCGCCGATATATGTCGAATATATAACGGTAGTTTATATGTAACACGCCGTGATAGGTGTATTATATTTTAAAGGCAAGTTATATATTTATGCGTTCTATCGGTTCTACTCATTAATAATTATAAATTTACAAACAAACAAAGCTCAATATTTTCAAAAAACTATAAAATTCTATAATCTTTAATTACTCTTTTCAAATTCGAAAATTAACTAATTCTCAAATTTATTTCTTACGATACAAAACTGTATGAATCTTGCAAGTCGTGAGTCGAAACTTTCTCATACGAGTTGAGATAGGTTGTGTGTGGTGAATTATAGTCTAGCGGAAAGTTACGTAATTTTAAGATATCGATCGATTGTGCACTTTTCAGTTGTGTCGCTTTCTTTTAGTTATACTGTTTAAAATATTGATCAAGTTACAAGTGATATATGACCGTATATTTCAAATCGCGAGTCAAAACTAACTTCTTCAAGTTGTGTTAGCAAATGTATGGAAAATCCTATCATATCGCAATATATATCAAGCTTATTCTCTATTTGGTAGATAATACTAACATGATGACTACTACGTACATACTGTAACTGATTGTAAAAAATTACAATTACATAATGAGATTTTTGATAAATATATGCATGGCAAATATTTTATTAGTAATGAGATTAGGTATAAAATATTTAATAAAAAAGGAATAATATATATTTGATAAATTATATATTATAGAGTAATATTGTGTATAGTAATGATAATCTAATTCATTAATGTTAACTACTTCATAAATATAGAATCAACATTCTTTCATGCATTCTTCATGATAATATTCGATAACCAAATTTCGTGCTATCTAAATGTAAAATATTATTTAAATATATATATTAAAATATAAAAATATATATAAGAAAGTTAGAACAATTATTTTACAAAATCTATCCCGGCGTTTGTCAAACGTCGGGATAGGTATTTATTTTATTTTTTAAATAATGCTATCCCGACGTATTTAGCGTCTACACCGTTATAGCTATTTTATTTATTTAAAAAATTAAATTAAATTAGTGTTCGCACGATAGAGAGGGGTTGTCCCGACGTTTATATGTAACACACCGCTACTGTTTGCACCTATGGTGGCGTTTCTGCTAAACGCCCCTATAGAGTGTGTGTTTTCTTTAAAAACAAATTCTTCCACATCTATCGCGGCGTGTAGCAGAAATGCCGGGAGAAGTATGCCGCTACAGGCCTTGCGGTTTGTAGTGTGCCTTTCCTTTAAGCGTGTGATTGCACTATCAAAATTCATTAGAAGAACATTAAGTGATCTGATGGCCCCAACCTAAGCCAATGTACCAGGTAAAAAATTGGTGAGCATGAGAACGGGGAGCTACTCCCTCATATAAGTTAACTCCAACAATTTAAGAATGGCCATGGTGGTCTATGATGGTCCAGTTTCTGCCAGCATTCCCACCATGAATATCTATGTCCACAGGCCAATCTGAAGAACTATCACGATAAAATGACTTCCAACATTTGAATAACAAGGAAAATAGTAGTAGTTACAGTGGTAGTTTCAATAAGGATAGTTACAGTAGTAGTTACAACAAGAATATAGTAGTTACAGTAGTTACAACACAGCTCAGAATAATAAGGATTACAGTAGTAGTTACAACAAGGATCAAAAGACCAATGCCCTCATCTCATTCTCCTTCCAATGCAGCAATGTCCTCATCTCCTGTGTACAGTCAAGGATCAAAAGAGGGCTTAGCTGGGATTTAAATTATCATAATATGCAAGAAACACAATTCTAAATACAACTGTATGGCTCAGCATCACACTAAATTTCTTCACTATCTATGCTTAGAACTATTTGGATATCACATTTCATGAACTTTATAAAAATCTCCGAGGAAGCATAATGAATGCATTACCAATTATGTAATATACCATGTCAAAACCAATCTCATATTCAGAGAAGCAATGTCAAAACCAATGCCATATTCAGAGTAAGGGAAAATGATTGAAGAAAGAAGATGAGAAGAAGGAGATGGCTCATTTGGGGGGATATTAGACGATGAGAAGGAAAATACTTAACTACCCTCTTGGTATGTGAGAAGAGCGGGAGAAAGCATAGCCCCATGATCATGATCCTAGCTGCAATCCAACGGCTGACCCTAGAGTTCACTATTGATTAGGTGCGAACCAGTTTTATTCAGAGTAGCAGTAGAAGTACAATTCTAGATGTCAAAACAAAGTGTAAAACTAAAAGAGACCCAAATTAAGTTCATCATTGCCCAGATTCAGAACATCTTCAATCACTAAAATATCACAATATTGAGTTTGAATATCATCACAGATTGAGTGTGAATATCATCACAGCCATAATAGTGTGAATCTCATAATATTAAGTTAAATTCAAAGGGACGTAAAACTGTCTTAGTATTGAGCTGAATTCATACTAGTGTGAATATCATAGTATCATAATATTGAATATATAGTATCATAATAGTGTAAATTTCATAATATTGAGTTGAATTCAAAGTTAAATATCATAGTATTTGGAATTAACATCATTGCCTACACACAAAAAGTTCAAAGTGACGGAAAACTCAAAAATTTTACATCGAATCAAATATTTCCCTCCATTCATATAATCGGAAGTATCCTCCTCACTGTCTCCAGTGGAGCAATCCACCTCTTGTGCATTAGTGTCAGTAAACAAATTACAATAAAGATGAAATGAGTCAAACACAATATTTAGAACAAATGACATTAAATGAGGATATAAAATTGGTTGACAAAAAAAGTTAAAGATAAATAACCTTTTTACTCTTTTTGGGCAATTTCTCGAATCATGCAAAACTCCTCGCATGCCGCACGCATTACATTTTCTTGGTGAAGTAAGTCCATGATTATGAACTTCATTAAATTTCGAAATAACCCATGCAACTCTTTCTTTGTGTAATTTTAATTAAATTAATGCATTGCAATTCGTTCTAACACTACCTCCCCGCCTAACCTTCTGAACTCCGCTAACTTCTGTAACTTTCTCTAACTGATTCCTTTGCACCCCCGCTTTTGAACAAACAAAGTATTTACTAACAAGCTCTCCTTTCACATATTTTGTTGAGCTATTATGGACCTCAAATTTTCCAACCCTCCCATAAGTTTTATGAAATTCCTCAGCCTCATCTAAAGAGTGGAAAGTCATACCAATGTGGAGCTTCACGTGGTCATCAACAATTGGGACAAGGGAACTTTGTGACTGGATCATAGGATTATCCATGGCATTAGCACTTCCTTCTTGACCTTCCATACCTACAAACAACATACAATTATATAAATTAGACATAAACAACATATAATTTTAATCAAGATTCTAAAAAAGATTCAAAACAATAAACAATAATTCACAGAATTAAGATGGAGCAGCTGTCCTTCTAAGGTGGAGCACAAAGTTAATTAAATCAACCAAAATTAATGAAATCAAGCATAAATTAGTTAAATCAACAATTTGATTGAAGAACCCTAAATTAATTAAATCAACATCCTAAATTACCTGCTATTTGAAGGTCAGGAGGGGGTGTAGAGAGAAGCGTCGAAATAGGATTTCGTAGGTGGGGAGAGAGAAGCGTCAAAATAGGATAGGAAGGTGGATCTCGAGAGCTAGGATATGGAGAGCTAGGGTTAGGGTTTCGAAGGTCGGGGGAGTTGGAGGGAGAGGCGTCGAGGGGATATCAAAGGCAGAGAAGATGAAAAGTCGGGCAATTTCGAAGGGAATCCTCGATCGGGGGGGGGGGGGGGGGGGGGGAGAAGGGGACTTCGACGACGGAAAGAGGAAGGGAAAATGATTGAAGAAAGAATATGAAAAGAAGGGGATAACTCATTTGAGGGGATATGGGAGAAGCAAAAGACCGAACTACCCTGTTGGTAAGTGAGAGGAGCGGGAAAAAGCAGAGCCCCACGATCATGATCATGATCCTAGCTGAAATCCAACGTCTGATGCTAGGGTTCGCTACTGATCAGGGTGCAAACTGGTTCGCACCTGATCAGTTCTCTCTCTCTCTCTCTCTCTCTCTCTATATATATATATATATATATATATATATATATATATATATAAAATTGATATGGCTAAAAATGGGGTTAAATCGAAACCATCCAAATCGGACACGAATCTTAAAACTCAAGGGTAAAATGGTAATTTCACCTACAAACGGGTCTGAAATGGGTACTGGGTTCTTTCACCAAAAACCTGATAGCCCACGAACGGATCCGTCTCAACTGGGTGCAGGTCCCAACCCGCAACCCAGTCCAGCTGGGTAGAATTAGGATTTCTGATTGTATTCAATCAACGGCCCTGATTCGCTCTATCTTTTCACTGGGAATTAGGGATCTTATCCCAAAACTGGTCCCTATGGCAGCTATAAATACCCCCCATCCCCCACCATTAAGAGGTAATAAATCTTTTGCCAGTAATAGCTTATTCATAATCTTTCCTGATTACTGACTTGAGCGTCGGAGGGTGCGTCGCCGAGATCAACCCCGGTGTCTCGCACTTTTTGCAGGTGAACGGCAGGAGTCAACGGTCAAACTCCGGTAGAAAGGTTTCAGGTTTGGCTATTCAGTTTTCCTAAGAATCCACAAATTCTATCTGTTTGCTCCCACACCAGATTTAGTGATAATAGATTGGCACCGTCTGTGGGAACCCACGAATAGCAACCCTTCCCCTTCTAATCGGTCAGATCATTTCCAGTCATGCCTCCAAGAAAACTTAGATCCAGGGGGTCCAATCGCGGACCCACTCCTCCTCAACCTCAACAAGAGATCCCCCTCCAAATAGTCCAGCTGCAGGGGCAACTCCCTCCTCAGCCTGATCAGGCCCCGCAACAGGACCAACCTCCTCATCAAAACCTCCAACCCCCTCGGGGTCAAACCGGGCCTCAGAATGCCGGTGCAGGGGCCTCCCGTCCCAATCCTCAGAAACAACCTATTCATCATGACCACGTCTCCGTGCACAATCCCTCTACTGATTCAATGGCATCTCACAATCTCCGAGCTTCCAAGGACCTCCACAATACCTTCAATAATCGGCAGAAAGAAGAGGACCTTTGCCACTGTTTGGATGAAAGATGGGCCCGTGAGGGAGCCTCCCGCCCCGGACGTCCAAATGAGCGATCTCCTCGTCGCCGAGACTAGAGGAGGTCCCCTCCTCACCGAAGACGGAGAGAGTCCCCTGAGCACCATAGAAGAAGGTCTCATTCTCCTACTGGTCGGCAACCCCCGAGGGATGATAACGCTCTTATCACCCGTGCCGAATTCCAGCAATTCCAAACAACCATCTTGCAAGCCCTCAACCTCCTACCGAACAACAACAATGCTCAGAGGGTCCCCACTCCTCCTCCGGTCCAAAGTCCTTGCCATCGGTCCCTAACTCCTCCCCCAGCTCCTAGCAACCGCCATCATGACCTTAGTCCTCGTCACTCCCTGAGCTACCGTCGCCGTAGCCCCCGCTCCCCTTCGTATGAAGACGAGTCCAGAGGCTCATTTGGCTACCGTCGAAGGGATGACGCCGTCTACCGTAGTCTCCACGAGATGGAGAGGTGCCTGGGCCAGCTAGACAAGGAAGAGGAGCTTAGAGGAAGGACCCTCCATCCAAGCCGGCCTCCCTTCTCTTGAACAATCATGGAGGCACTCATTCCAATAGGCTTCAAGCCCCTACAGTTCGAGACTTACTCTGGGGAATCAGACCCCATGGACCACATTGAGAGCTTCAAGACCCTCATGCTGATACACCAAGCTTCCGATGCTCTATTGTGCAAAACCTTCTCGGCCACTCTCAAAGATCCGGCTCGGGAGTGGTACTCTCGCCTCGCCCCATCCTCCATATTCTCCTTTGAACAATTTGAGACCCTCTTCGTCACCCACTTCGTGAGTATCCACCGCACAGAGAAGACCAGTATTTTGCTACTCTACCTCAGCTAGAAGAAGGGTGAGAAGCTCAGAGACTATGTGAAAAGATTCACCGCAGAAGCTAGGTTCATCGCTTCCCTCGACCAGTCGGTCGCTGCAGCAGCCTTCCAATCAAATGTCCTCAACTCCAGCCTTCGGTCCTCCCTAGCCAAGAAGCCCCTGCAAAACTTCTCCGACCTCCTTCTCAAAAGCGAGAAGTATATCTGGGCTGAGGAAGCTGAACATTGTCCCACCTTTGAGGGGTCCTCCTCCGGGACCAAGAGAAAGGCAACTGAAGAAGAGGAAGCCAAGAAGCTCCAGAAGGATAATGGGGGCCAGTGCCGCCCCCCTCCCAGATTCGAGAAGTTCACTCTTCTTAATGCAAACATTTCACTATTCTCATGGAGGTTGAAAAGGAAGGGGTTCTGCCTCCTGCCCCGAAGATGAACACCCCTGGCAAGAAGAGAGACAAAGAGAAGTGGTGCCGATATTACCGGGATCACGGCCACGACACCAATGATTGTCGGGCCCTGAAGAATGAAATCGAGGCCCTCATCTAAAGGGGGCAGCTGTCTAAATTTGTGAGAAAAGACTGAATTGACCTTCCTCCTCCCCCCAGGGGGGCTAACAAGCATCCTGAACGACGCGATGAGACTCCCGAATTTGAAGAGGAACGCATCCTACATCTCATTCATGGAGGCCCCATGGGAGGCACCTCCAACTCTTCTCGGAAAGCTTTTATACGAGAAGTCAATTCGGTTCACGGCACACCTCCCCCTAAAGGCTTTGGAGTACCGGTCACTTTTTCAGATGAAGACCTTGAGGGTGTCCGAACCCCGCATTGTGACGCACTTGTGATCAACCTTCATGTAACGCCCCAAATTTTTTTTTTGACTCCAAAATCAATTCTTTCAATTTCTATATCACTTTAAACATAAACTAAGAAAATTATATTTCAAGGAAAATTTCGGCAAAATTTCCCCTGTAAATTTTGCCCCGAAACACAAATAGCTTACAGAATTCTGCTCAAAATTCCGTAGCTCACAAAAGATGCAATCATTTCACGGGCACCCCAGGCCAAAATGAGCAGAAACACACAGGCAATATAATATAATGCTCTGGGGGCCAAACTCATAACGGATTATCAAATATCAAATAAAAACTATAAATTTCTTTGAAAAACGAGGTAAAAATTTAGAAAAATCTTTGTAAAACCTACCACAGAGCTCGGTCCTCCACAACGAGATGGGTACGGGTCACAAACATACCATACCACCCCACACTATACTCAACATCATCATATACATGCATATACATCCATAATACAATTTAAATCATAAATTTACCCCTCATCATATTAACTTAAACAGAAAATTTAAAAAAAGAACGAAAAGCTTCACTTCATCCAATCTATCTCTCACCTCTGCCCTGCTGAGGACCTGCAACAGTAAGGGATCTAGGGTAGTCTAGGGACTCCCTAACCCCCCAAACACTAAGGAGTTAGCCATTTCTGGTGTGAGTATGATTTACTAATCTAATAAATAAATTAAACTATATAAAGAAAATAAATTAAACTTACAATATCAGGGTAAGAAGATTAAATCTGAATCTGAATATTAAAGCATCAAAATACAACTTTGTATCAAGTTCTTGGCAATTCTGCATCCGTCTACATATAAATCCATAACTTCCCACCCTTCACTAAACACATCATATTAAGATATAACTGTGTATATATATATATAAATACCACTCCTTCAATTCACACTCAATTACAACGCTACATATTAATTCACATTCCATTACCTATCATTTTAAATTCTCCAACACAAATACTCATCTTTTCACAATTACCATCACCTCATCATTTCTTTATTGTCACAATTAAGCACATAATGTCACTACCACTTTTCTTTATACCTATTTAGCCACACACTTCATTTGCCATGCATTAGCATCTACGAACTCATAACTCGTATTCTTTCATACTCATTTTCATATTACACCACATCGCGTTCATTTATTTCTTATAACACCTATCATCACATCTCGCAATACCTCACCTTTACTCTCATCATACATTACAATTACCTTCCTTTCACTCTCAATACATCATCATGCTCATCATTACCTCCACTCTCATCGAACTCATCATTGTTATACTCACTTTCATTTTCTCATATAACACATATTTCAATTTACCTCTCTTTTATTTCTAACCTAAAATATCGGCATCATATCAACAACTCACATATTCATCCTAAAAATTATGCCTAGGCAGGTAGTTCCCACTATTTCCTCCGAAATAGCAGGCGGGTAGTTCCTAGTCACAATTCCCAGGGCACACAATTTTATAACACAGCATACTTTCTTTAATAACCATTTCATAACCAAACTCATAATACAGCTATTTATCTTATGGTATTATATCACATATCACATCATTAACATATCACTTATAGTACAAAATGCCATTAACTTCACTTTCATTCTTATCACAATAAACTCCATATCCCAAACATAGTTTGGGCAATCACATATCACACCCCAAAGCCGATAGCATGGGTAATACTCATAGCACCCCAAACACATAGTCTGGGTAATATCACATCACATCTCAAGCCAAATGCTCATTTATACATATATATATCTCCCGTAGTATATTCACATCTCCCATAATATAAATAGTCTCCGTGATATATCATATCATCAATATCTTTATATATATATATATATATATATATATATATATATATATATATATATATATATATATATATATATATATATTCTTTCAATACACAAATACACCTTTATATTTTCTCCTTTTCAGTGCCCACACAACTGACCTCCGGTACAACACAGGGATCTCTGTGCCTCCTATCCCGTACATTTCAATCCCGCTAACCCACCACATCACCCAGATCCAGGTGTCCTAAGCATCTACCATTTGTGGGCTGGATTGAAAGTACGGTTGCGCGCTTGTCCAACCAAGACTAAAGCCAAAAGGCTAGTCAAAAGTAAAATATAACACGCGGATCGATGCTCACACAGAGTCTTACACGTCCGAGGCTACGTCTTCCTCCTGGCCCTATACCAGCGAGGGAAACTCCTGATCCCCAAATATAATTTGGGGCAATATATAACTCCTGATCCCCAAATATAAAATTTGGGGCAATATAAATATAACACCTGTTCCCGGGTGTATCCCGGGCCTGTGGGGTCTAGCCCAAACCCCGGGAGATTGTGCAGCATTGCAATATTTAATTCTCCTTTATATACATATACATATCTCCTTTATTATATACTCCTTCACAATATAACTCCTGTTCCCCAAATATAAAATTTGGTGCAATATTAATACATATATAACTCCTGTTCCCCAAATATAATTTGGGGCAATATATAACTCCTTTATAATATCTCCTTTATAATAACTCCTTTAATATAATAACTCCTTTAATATAACTCCTTTATAAAATATCTCCATATATTCATTTATAATATATCTCCTTTATAATATTTCTCCATATATATATAAATATATATCTCCTGTATAACATAACTCCTTTATAATATATCACTGTATATCTCCTTTACAATATAACTCCTCTATAAAATAACTCATTTACAATATAACTCCTCTATACTCTAATTTCACCGTTATAACATAACATGAAAGCATATACTCCATTAAATTCATAAGCATACGCATACCATTAATCTCATCGATTATCGTATAAATTCTCAGTTATCACCCACACGACACACACACATCACGCAAATTTTCACATCACTTTATCACACCAAACTTTCAATTTATCGCACACCTATTACACACACACCACAGCATTCACTTCGTCCTATCATCGCATCACAATGTCATATCGTACACACCATACTTTCCATCTTATCACATCAGTCATGAGATCACACATCACATATACAGATACATAACTCTGATCTTTACAACCCCAAAGCATATAAATATTTATCTACAAGCATCAACACACTCCCATACATATATATACTAATTTCTTATACCTCATAATTTACTCCATATCATACTTATGAATTTTTCTATATTCAATATACTTCACACATCACACACCAAACCATATTTTAAAATTTTCATAGCACATTATGCACATGTAATAAAAAGATCATACTCACATAGCATCCAACGAAGACTCGAAGCGCCATCTCGCTATCCCGCATCCAAAGTCGCCAACATATCCTATTATCAAATTTCAACGCAATTAAGGCTCAAATCATCCAAATCAATCACGGGAAAACAATAATACTAATTATCTTACTATCACACAGACGTTTTATTGAACGTCTGGGATACACGTGCGATGCACGTAATAATCTAATGTCTAAGGGATTTTTATTCCCCAAACAATTACTAGAACCATTTCCAATTTATTTTAATGGCTAAACTACAATTTCTACTACCATGCGGAAGATAATTTATATATATATAATTCTCATTTCCAAACCCAAAACCCTAATTTTTAGCAACTTGCAAAATCCCCAATAATTTGCTAATCTCTTGCCTCTACAATGCCCAACACCTCCTAATCTCCCTACCATAACCATTCTACTCAAAATAAATTAACCACACTAAATTTTATACAAAAATAAAATCTAGGGTTTACCTTTTCGAAATCCTTTCGAAAATCCGACACTTCCACGATGTAGAGAGCCCTTCAATTAGCCTATCCCCCAATTTAATTCGAAAATCATGAACTCCGGGGGGGTGGATTTGAGCGGGGAGGAGCCGGCCGATGGGTTCGGCAGCTTCGGTCGGGAAAAAGCACAGAAAGGAAAAAAAAAGAAATAAGGAGGAAGGAGGAAGGGGGGGGGGTTTGGTAAAATAATATATATATTATTAATATGGAGTATTAACGTATAAGCCCCCAATCTCCCACTAATTTCAAATAAACCCACAACTTTTACACTTTAAAAATACTAACAATGCAAAATTCATAAAATTGTCTCATAATAATCTTCCAAAAGTAGAAAATAGAGTAAACAATATTTCTTCATATACAACTCGACTCATAACTCCAATATATCATTAATACTGGTCCAACTCAAATATCAACCCCAAAAAATAAAATAAAATAAATCATACTTTAAAATTAATTCTCAACCCTACAAAATGTAAAAAGGGTACTTTCGGTATTTTACAAATTCGAGGTGTTACACTCCATATGGCGAATTTTAAAGTGGAGAGAATCCTGGTGGACAATGGTAGCTCTGTTAACATTCTCTTCCTCACGGCTTTCCGAGGACTTAAGCTATCGTGGGACAGGCTCAAGCTCACCGGCTACAGGTGTAGCGCCCCGAATTTCTAATAAGATATCTTAGAAAATACGTGGCACATTCCGAGCGATCCACTTCAATATAATATTAAACACAACCAACACTACTAAATTTTTCAACATTTATTACAACAAACTTTTACAAATCACAGCAGAATTCAAACAACTCAAACAATGTTTTCTTTTCACTTACAACACAGTACTAACTCAAATCTGCTATTACAATTTCGCACAAAACTCTTATTAAATCACTTTTTTCTCAAATTAACTTAAGCATCCAATCTCCAACTCTAAGCAACAACCTGCAACATATGAGGCTAGAGATGATCCCTAACCCCCAAAACTAACGGGGTCAGCCATAAATGGTGTGAGAGATATAAAAACAAATATACAACATAAAGATCATACCTCATAGATTCTCAAACAACATGTACTAAATAAGAATATGGAAAGTACGAAATGACGGATAACATAAAACATCAAGTGGAGCTAAACTAAGTGTCAGGTGTAGAAAATAGGAAAACCACATGCATAAAATCAAGCCAAGAAACAAATACTCTGTATGCAGACTCTCTAATGCGTACTTGTCGAAGTCTATGCATCCCATTCTACATAGGTTCGGTGCAAGCCCTTAACGTCTCCACTTCATAGGGTTCAATCCCCCGCTATGCAACTAATCCTAACATGATGACTACTACGAGATAAAGATAAACCATGGATAGTATCTCATGCCCGATAATTCCGGAGATGGATCCAACACCCAAGATATTTTACTTGAATAATTCCGGAGATCATCCCACACCGAAACATTGACACATCCCCACACGAATACCACATGTGCTTCACCTCGACTCCGATAATTCCGGAGATCAATCCCACACCACAAGTAGTTACCGTGATAATTCTGGAGATTGTCCCACACCACAAGACTGTGATAATTCCGGAGACATATCCCACACCACTAATAATCTACTGTGATAATTCCAGAGATTAAATCCCATACTGAAAGCCATACTGAGGTTCTTGACTCATGTTCCCGTTCATCATATCACCACTAGTGCCTGTCCTTATTATTTTGGGTTAATTGATTACTTAACGAACCTCCTAGAGTGGTATACCCTACCGGCCTAAATTCAAATCTAAATAACTGAAATGCCTCAATGGGCCTCAACAAAATAACTCAACACCGGTATACTAGGGTCACACACCTCTAGAGACTCAACTCAAATGTCAAAACAAGTTCCACTAAACAAAGTGGCTCAACTAAATGTCTCAAATGAAATACTTAACTGAATATCTCAAAGTCAAACGCTTAATCAAATACTGAACTGAATGCCAAGTATAGACTAAATTATCTGAAAAACCAATCATTCGAAATAGCACTAAAGTTTACAAAGATCCTTCAGTACCAGTCGACTTATACTTTAGTAAGTCGACTGTCCAGAAGACAATTATCCAAAATTTTACAAAAAATAAACTAAGTCATATAAGTCGACTTAAGAAAAGGAATCAGTCGACTTACCCGAGGTAAATTCCAATAATCTTCTCAAAATTATTCTAAGTATATAAGTCGACTTAAAGGATTATAGGTCGACTGTCCAGAAGGACTAATAGTTTTTACAAAAATACATTCCTCAGTGAACCAGTCGACTGCCTATGAGCTAGGTTGACTGTCCAGAACGAATTTTTTAAAGATTCTAAAATACAGTATCAGACTCGTACCAGTCGACTGTACAGTAGGCCAGTCGATTGTCGGCCTACAGTTCTCAAAATTTAGGTCTGATTACAAAATCAAATCTGGAGTTCTCTAATGATTCAATGTTTATGAAAATAGTTCGTTTTCAGGAAAAATGATAAATCTCAACAAATCCTCATCATGTATATGTATA
Organism: Hemerocallis citrina; assembly: GCA_017893485.1. Lineage (NCBI taxonomy): Eukaryota > Viridiplantae > Streptophyta > Magnoliopsida > Asparagales > Asphodelaceae > Hemerocallis > Hemerocallis citrina. The sequence continues at coordinate 211,960 of JACEHZ010000251.1, forward strand.
TATTACTCAAACATCAAATATGTCAAAATTCAAGTTCTCATGTTCTAAATCACAATTTCTTTCATTAGGGTTTTACAAGATCTAACTTTCTTTCACAAATATAAATCAAAGTCTGATTTATAAATTCAATGCCCAGATGTTCATACTCAAATCTCAACATGTTTTTAGCAACACAACTTTAATAATAAAGATCTACTATTCCATCCACAATTATTCACATGATTCATACCACAATACTAGATCTAAATCGTTCACAACATCAAATCAATACATCATTGATACTTGCACACATAGATCAACAACAAGACAAATTTCTATCATTCACAACATCAAAACAAACAAAAAAACAAATTTTTTATATCACTCACATGAATCAAACAACAAAAACAATTTTTATATATCTCACCTTAAATTGAGAAAAGTCCACGAAAAAATCCTCCCCTTTGCTAGATCCAAAAACTCATTTCTCCACCAAAATAAATCTCCAAAAAAATTCTGTATTTCCAAAATGACGGCTGGAGAAAAAGTCCCTTAAATATCCGGGATTGAATATTAGGGTTTTACCCTCACTTTTGCAAAATAAACCCTTCCAAAACTCAACTTACATATATAGTTTTATTCTTGGAAATTCAATCAAAATTCATTTAAATTAGGATTTAAAAGAAAATACACTTCTAAACCTCAACCAACACTGTTCAAAACGTCCAAAATATACATTTTGCACTTTAACCCCCAAAAATGTCAATTTTGCAAAAAGGTCCTTCTTTTCTCAAAAATTGCAAATAGTTCCAATTAATTTCAGAAAAATCTGGAAAAATACTAATTAAATCTCAAATATTAAATAATGATTTTTCATGAAGAAAACTAAAATTTCCAACTTCTCAAAAAGTATTTGCATGTGTTTTGCACGTGTACAAAAGATAAATTTTTCTGAAAATATTCATTAAATTATCCAAAAATCAATTTAAATTTATTTTTCAAATATAAAATAATATTTGAAAATACGGGGTCCTACAACAGGCTCCATGGGTTCACGGGAATGCCAGTGACTATCGAAGGGGTAATCACCCTCGACGTAATTGCTGGCAAAACTCCTACTACGCGAACGGAGCCGATGGACTCATGGTCGTCGATGTCCCCGCTGCTTATAATGTTATTCTAGGACGACCTGGCCTAGCTGCTATAGAGGCCGTCCCGTCAGCTTATCACCTCAAGATGAAGTTCCCTACCAGGACAGGAGTAGGGAAAGTAAGAGGTAGTCAAGGGATGGCCCGATAGTGTTACATGACCTCCACCGGGGGTCCTGTCCTCTCTCTCGAGACTCTTGAGATTCCCCAAGGGAATGCCCAACCTATGTCCGAACTGGTGGATGAGCTGGAGGAAGTGCTATTTTCTGAGCAAGATCCGAGCCGCAAGTTCTTTATCAGCAAGGCCCTCCCATCTGCCCTATGTTCCGACATAATCCAGTGCATTAGAAAGAACCATGAACTCTTCGCATGGTCGACTACCGACATGCCAGGAATTTCCGAGGAGCTCCTCGTCCATCACCTCAGTGTTGCTCCGGGGTCCAAACCGGTCCAACAGAAGAGGCGCAAATTTGCCTCCGAGCGCCAACAAGCTATAAAGGAAGAAGTGGACAAGCTTCTTAAGGCCCGATTCATACAAGATGTCAACTATCCCGAATGGCTCTCCAATGTTGTCATGGTTAAGAAGGCCAACGGGAGCTAGAGAATTTGCATCGACTTCACGGACCTGAACAAAGCATGCCCTAAAGATCCATTCCCCTTCCCAAGCATCGACACCTTGATCAATGCCACTTCGGGCCATGAGCTACTCAGCTTCATGGATGCCTTCTCCGGGTATAACCAAATCCGAATGTTTTGCCCGGATATCCCGAAGACCTCCTTTGTTATCGATCAGGGGCTCTACTGCTACAGGGTAATGCCCTTCGGATTGAAGAATGCAGGTGCGACCTACCAGCGTCTTGTTAATAAGGTTTTTCAGGATCAGATCGGCTGAAACATGAAAGTATATGTTGATGATATGCTTGTTAAAAGCATCCGTGGAGCCGACCAAGTGTGCGTTCGGAGTCTCGTCGGGGAAGTTCTTGGGCTTCATGGTCAGCCAAAGAGGAATCGAAGCCAACCCCGAGAAGATCAAATCCATACTAGACATGGCTCCTCCCAAAAGTGTGAAAGAGGTTCAGAAGCTCACACGGCGCCTCGCAGCCATAGAGCGTTTCCTATCTAAGTCGGGGGAGAAGTGCCTTTCCTTCTTCAATGCTCTCAGGGGGGCTAAAGGCTTCGAGTGGGGTCAACAGCAGCAAGAATCGTTCAATCAGCTAAAGGCCTATCTAGTCAATCCCCCTCTCCTCAGCAAGCCTATCCCCGGGGAAACACTCTACCTCTACTTAGCTGCCTCCGAGCAAACCCTCAGTGTAGTCGTAGTGAGGGAAGAAGACAAGGCTCAGAAGCCCATCTATTATGTGAGCAAGGTACTTTGAGATGCCGAGCTCCGCTATCCAAGATTGGAGAAGATGACGTACGCCTTGGTTATAGCAGCTAGGAAGCTTTACCCATATTTTTAGTCCCACTCAGTGGTTGTTCTTACCGACCAACTGTTTAAGCAAGTCCTACACAAACCTGAGACCTCCGATCGTCTCATGAAGTGGTCGATTGAGCTGAGCCAGCATGACATATCATACCAGCCTCTGACCGCAATCAAGGCTCAAGCCCTAGCTGACTTCATTATTGAAAGCACCATCCCAGAGGTCAGTCAAGCAGCAAACGGTCCTCCCATCTGGACGGTATATGTAGACGGGTCCTCTTGCAACGAGGGAAGCAGAGCCGGGGTCATTCTGGCAGGCCCAGATGATTTCGTTCTCCAATACTCCCTCTGCATCAACTTCAAGGCCTCCAATAATGAAGTGGAGTATGAAGCCCTTATAGCAGGCCTCGCTATGGCTCAAAAGGCAGGGGCACAATGTCTCCAGATATTCAGTGACTTGCAGCTGGTTGTGAACCAAGTCTTAGGAGAGTACGAGGCGCGAGATGACCGAATGGCTAAGTACCTAGCCAAGGTACAAAGTCTCATGACTTCATTCGAATCCAGCGGATCCCTAGAGAAGAAAATTCCCAAGCAGAGGCCCTCTCCAAATTGGCCTCCTCCTCCCTCCAAGGTCTCGAGCAGACCGTCCTGATTGAAGTGCTCCTAAGACCGAGCATAGAAAAAGAAACTCCCGACTCGATGGAGTCGCTTCCCGTCCAACTTCAGGACAACTAGATGAAACCTCTGATAGAATTCGTCAGGAACGGGCTCCTCCCGGAAGACCCTAAAGAAGCTCGTCGAGTCCGAATGAGAGCGGAGCGGTACACCCTCGTTGAAGGGGTCTTGTACAAACGCTCCTACACTCAAGTAGACGGCAGACCCTACTTGAGATGCCTCTCCTCGGAAGAAGCCTCATATGCCTTGCAAGAGCTCCACGAAGATATAGGCGGAGCACATTCAGGGTCAAGGTCCCTCGCCAGGAAAGTGTTAAACTATGAGTACTTCTGGCCTACCCTCCTACAAGATGCCGAACGACATGTCCGGCAATGCAGCCCCTGTCAGCAGTTCTCAAACATCTGCCGACTACCTCAAGATCGACTCACTTCCCTCTCAAAATCGATCCCCTTCGCAATGTGGGGGATGGATTTATTAGGTCCGTTTCCACCAGCTCTGGGGCAACTCAAGTTTCTAGTCATGGCGATCGACTACTTCTCAAAGTGGATAGAGGCCGAGCCTTTGGCTACGATCACTGAGAACAAAGTGCTGCAGTTCTTCTAGAAGAATGTGATCTGTAGATTTGGCGTGCCTCGAGTTCTCATAACAGATAACGGAACGTAGTTCACGGGGGCCGCATTCCGATCTCTGTGTGAAGACCTCGCCATTCAGCAACGCTTCTCCTCTGTCTCCCATCCTCAATCAAATGGTCAAGTGGAAAATACCAACTGGCAGATCCTCTCCAGTATCAAGAAGAGGCTAGATAAGGCGACCAAAGGCTTATGGGCAGAACAACTCCCCAACGTACTGTGGAACTACCGCACTACGAAACGGACCCCCACAGGTGAATCGCCATTCAATCTCACCTATGGGTCCGAAGCTGTGATCCCCTTGGAAGTCGGTCTACCATCTCCTCGCCTCATGGCCTATGAAGAAGAGCAGAATGCCAGAAAACTTCATGCAAATTTGGACTTGATTGATGAGCTCCGTGAAAGAGATTTAATTCGCCAGCAGAATTATCGAAGGGGGATCGAGCTGGCCTACAACAAAAGGGTCCGTCCCACCGATCTCAAAGAAGGGGACTTAGTCCTCAGAAAGCTAGCTATCTTGTTCCCCAGCCAAAAGAGTAAGCTAGCCCCGAATTGGGAAGGGCCCTACAAAATTTCCAAAGTAGTCCGCCCCGGAGCGTATCGTCTTGAAGATCTTGAAGGCAGAGAGATACCCAAGACTTGGAATGCCGACCATTTGCTAAAGTACCAAGAGAGCACCTAAACGCCTCTCCACGTACTCTCAAATGTCAAGCTATTCCTCTCCTTTTTACTTCTTGTATTTTGCTTCTTTATTTTCATATTGTAAAAGGCTTGCAACTTAGAAGCGGCCAATTAGCAGTTATCAGTAAAGAATATTTTTTCCATATTTTCCTTGTGATTACTTTTATCTATCTATTTAAGGCCTTTAATAGATCTCACCAAAACGACGAGTTCGGAGTCCAACACTTGGCTCGATTCCGCTTCGCAAGCTCGCTCCTAAGCAAGCTAGAAGTGGTTCGCCATTCGAAATTGCTCCCACAACCGTTGAAATTTACTCAAAACGACGAGTTCGGAGTCCAACACTTGGCTCGATTCCGCTTCGCATGCTCGCTCCTAAGCGAGCTAGAAGTGGTTCGCCATTCGGAATTGCTCCCACAACCGTTGAAATTTACTCAAACGATGAGTTCGGAGTCCAACACTTGGCTCGATTCCGCTTTGCAAGCTCGCTCCTAAGCGAGCTAAAAGTGGTTCGCCATTCGGAATTGCTTCCACAACCGTTGAAACTCGCTTCGAAAACACACGCGAAGTCTCTACAACTATACTAGACATAAGAGAAGAGTACTTGGAGGAGCTAACTTTTGGTTCTTATGGTTGAAGTAATCCTTCTAAAAAGCTGCTCTCCACTGCTAGAAACTGCCTTCTCTTACAAATTCGCGAGTGAGAGGTTCGAAGCAGCGCTCGGCACTACCCCCATACCTCGCTCCTAAGCACACTAAAACTGGTCCAACTTCACAAGTCATATGACAACACATGAATGAACATGACAAGTCCAAGAAAGGAAAAAGCCTCACTTTTATAAAATTCGGGGAAACATTACAGGATGACTTTTCTTTACAAGCACAGTTACAAGAGTTGAAAAGCCAAGACTACAAAGCCGACTCATGCCACTTGGACAAAATACAAAATTTGGAAAACAAGATCGCCTCAGTGCCTCTTAGGCACAGGGATGTTCCACTTCAAAGATACTCGAGGACGGCGATGCCTAACCTCGGAACTGGTCCTGAGGCCGGCGAACTGAGACGTATCTTCTGCACTGCCCCTGACAGTCGCACCGACGGAAGCTCCACTCGACAAAACAGCCACCCCACTTTGGGCGTTGCTAGGACTTGGTCAAGCAATAGGCGAACGGGTCGCGAGTTCATAAAACGAAATGCCCCGTTCGCTTTCCTCGCGAGTGCATGAAGTGCTCCTGACATTGATCAGTCCTGAATGCAGCTTGAGGTGAGCCACTTCCACCTCTAGCTCAGCTATCCATTGTTTTAGAGAGTCGTCTTTAACGTCTACCTCGAAGCGGGGGGGGGGGGGGGGGGGGACTGCGGAGCTCGGGAAGCTAGGATGGCTGGCAATGATTCGGCGAAGCTGAGTGACCTCGATGCTCTTTTCTACCGTGGCCCTCTTCAACACGTCGACCTCTGCCGTCAATTCATCGTGTTCGGCCATCAGCTTGCCCACAGCCATTGTCAACTCCTCTTCTTCTGCCAGGAGCTCTGCCTCCACTATCTGTAGGTGGTAAATTTCAGTGAGCAGATCGTCTCTTTCCGTAGTCATCTTCGACAAAGAGTGTCGGAGGCACTTAAGCCTCAGGCCATTGGTGAAGGCTGTCGACGAGCCATCATCCTCGTCTACAGGGGCCATCTCAGCGAGCTGGCCCGCTAGTCACCGAATCTCGATGTCTCGCCGGCCTAAGATCAACTGCAGATGGTTTCTCTCACTTTCAGCTCTGCGCAATCCCAACTCGACTTCATAAAGGCGCTCCCGGCACCTGGTCAAACACAACCTCATTGCCCCTAAACTGACCTTGGAGCAAAAATCCTCCCCTGAGTCGGTGGGTCGGACAAGCTGGGTCACCTCGGCGAGCTGAAAAGTTCAACGCAAACAACGAGAACGTTCAGTAAATATTCGCGAATGTGGTTCCCATCCGACCCCCGGACAAGGCTACGTGTACATAGCAAAGACTAAAATCATTTGTTTGAACACTTAGTCGAATTTCAAGGAAATGTTTGGAAAGCTACTCAAGAAAAATATAGGGTCAAGCCCAAAAAGATGTGTTCGTTCATCACAGAAAGAATACGGTGGGCAGTCCACAATTAGGCAGTACATTTGAAAACTACAAAAACAATATAAAGCAAATGAAGTCAGGGCGCGACCTCTTTCCCGGAGCGACGAGACTGGGCTGGGTCGGACTCTCCCGAAGGTGCCAACATCGCCAGCGGAGTCACCACGGACCCCTGTACCTCACCGACGACCACGACCTCGGGGTCATCTTCGTCGTCCCCTCCTTCCTCCTCCGACTTGGGGTCGAAGCCGTCGACATGGTCCGGAAAGAGCTGCCATCCGGAGCAGTCGACCTCAGGATAGCGCTCCGACACCTACGCAATGGCTTGAGTGTACGCCTTGGCCATATTGGTAGCAAGGAAGCCCTGTGCCTTCGCCAGGGTGGCCGCTTCGACTTCCTTCACTACTGCAGCCTTGGCCTCCACCGCCTCGGCCTGCTGCTTGGCCGACTCCTCCTTCTGCCGAAGCAGATCACCCTCGAGCTTCGTAACGAGGCCCTCAAGGTAATCAAGCCTCTTCGCTTTCCCCTCGAACTCGACCTTCAATTTGTCGAGATCGTTGGCCATTCGAGCCTTTTCGGCCCGAGCTCGGTCGGCCTCCTTCTTGAGGTCCTTCTCCAATTCCGTCATCTTCTCCATAAGATGACCAAAGTGGACGGTTATTTGCAGCAGAACAACGAGGAACGAAAGAAGTTAGAAAATTTAATATGCAAGCTACATACAAAGCAAAAAAAAACTATACTCACCGATACCGCCGAGCGTGCGATCTCGTTGGCGTCGTCGCCCGCGTTATCGGTATCCATGGCGGCTCGATCTTTCGACATCACCAGGTGCTTCACCGTCTGCATGCTCGATGTCGAGTCACCGAGGAACCCATCAAATTTTTGAACTTGCTAGTCCGGCACATAGATCTTCTTGTGCTCCTCTGTAAGAAGCACCTCTGCGTCCACCGTCAGCGAGGGCGCCTCCATCCCGAGGGCAGCGGTGATCGGGAACTCACCTACATCGGCCGGTGCCGAGGTTGTTGCCAGAGCCTGTCCCGGGGTCACAACCACCGGCGCCTCCACTTCCGGAGCCGGGCTCGCGAACTTCTGGGACTTTGTAGGCGTCTGTTTGGTGGTGACCCTCTTGCGCTTCTTAGGTGCCTTCCTTCCGAGGGCGGCCCTCTGTGCTAGCACCGCTTCGTAGTCCATGACCTCTGCATCAAGCGAGAAGTTGGTTAAAAGACAAGTTATGATATGCAAAGTAAAAAGGAAAAAAGAACATAGAAAAAGCCACGTACTAGGATCTACGCGGCAGAGCCCTCCCCTGAAGAGAACATCTTCGATCAGATCTCACCAGTCGAACTTGGGCCGATCGAGAAGGACCCGAACTGCATCTTCTTCTTGGGGGTGAAGTAGTGGCGACACCCTAACTCGCTTTGTCACCTCCTCCACCCAGCCGGAGGGTATGTGCCACGCCTCTGCACTCCACACTATGAAATACTTATCGCGCCAGTGCTTTATGGAGTCGGGGCAGACGACGAGCCGAGCGCCAGTTCTGCTGGTGAAGCCTGTAGAGCGTCCGGAGCACCCTCAACTCCGGCTCGACCCTGGCTGTCTGGCAATGGAGCACGAACCCGTTGATGACTCTCCACGCGTTCGACATAAGTTGAATGAGGCTGACCCCAAACCACCTAAGTACCTGAATCACGAACGAGTGGAGAGGGAGCTGAGCCCCGGCGATAAAGGCATCGACCGGCCAGAAACACATGGTTACTGGCAGCGAAGAATTGGCCCTAACCCCGGGACCCGGCAGCATCAGTTCGTACTCCTCCGGGATTTGGAAGCAATCTCGGATCGCTGCCAAGTCCACCTCGTTGAGGATGGACACCGTGTCGTCCGCCTCCGAGGTTTCCCTTGCCACATTTTCCTCAAAGGACCGCCCCCTCCTGTGAACTATGCGCTCAGCATGCTCCTCTGGAAGTTCCCGAACCTTATGGAGACCTGTCATCGCCCCGGGCAACCTGCCGAACGCCCCCATACGCTTCGGGTCCTCCACTATTGTGTCTCGACCAGATTCCCTCTTTCCCTTTTCTGTGCGGACTCTCTGACTCGGAGATGGTGCTTCGCGAGCAGAGGGGGAGGGCTCGGAGATGGGGGAAAGTGACATTTTTTGTACTTGGAAATAAACTAAGTATAAGTTACCTTGAAGTGACAGGTGCGGTCGGAATTTTCACCGGAAAACGATCGTTGATCACCGTGAGCTCTTGCTAATAGAAAACCACCGCCTGAGTAAAAATTTGGAGAAGTGAAAAATGAGGGAGGGGGTGGAGTTTTATAGAGCTTGGCACACGAAACGAGGATAATGGGCCTAAAGAGAACCAACAGTCAGACCCATTTACACAAAGCGACAAAGGGAGCTGTACCGTCACATTAATTACCACTCCAAGTCGTATGGTCGCATTAATGGCTAACAGTCAAAGTTGTCAGAAGTTCAACAGTAATCAGGCCAGCCTGTCATCTCCTAGCTGTCAGATCAACTCTGGGACCTCAGCACGCCCTGCCGAGCGCTCTTGGCACCGACGTCCAAACGATCAAAAAATCTTGCTCTGGGATGTCGGCACACCTTGCCGAGCGCTCTTGGCACCGAACGCCTAAACGAGCAAAAAATCTTGCTCTGGGACCTCGGCACGCCTTGCCAAGCGCTCTTGGCACCGACATCCAAATGATCAATAAATCTTGCTCGGGACCTCGGCACACCTTGCCAAGTGCTCTTGCACCGATGCCTAAACGAGCAAAAAATCTTGTTCTGGGACCTCGGCACACCTTGCCGAGCGCTCTTGGCACCGACGCCCAAACGAGCAAAAAAACTTGCTCTGGGACCTCGGCACGTCTCTCCGAGCGCTCTTGGCACCGACGTCAAAATGATCAAAAAATCTTGCTCTGGGACCTCGGCACACCTTGCCGAGCGCTATTGGCACCGACGCCCAAACGAGCAAAAAATCTTGCTCTGGGACCTCGGCACACCTTACCGAGCGCTCTTGGCACCGACGCCCAAACGATCAAAAAATCTTGCTCTGGAACCTCGGTACACCTTGTCGAGCGCTCTTGACACCGATGCCAAAACGAGCAAAAAATCTTGCTCTGGGACCTCGGCACACCTCGCCGAGCGCTCTTGGCACCGACCCTTAAACATGGAAAAGTTGGACCTCGGCACACCTTACCGAGCGCCCTTGACACCGACCCTCAAACATGGAAAAGTTCGACCTCGGCACACCTTGCCGAGCGCTCTTGGCACCGACCCTCAAACATGGAAAAATTGGACATCGGCGCCTCTTGCCGAGCGCTCTTGGCACCGGCCCTCTAATAGGGGAAAACCCCTCCAGACTTCGGTCAAAACTCGCCGAACCCCCTACGAACTTTGGCCAAAGCTCGCCGAACCATCTCCTCGCGTCTGAAGCATAGCCGAGATATCCCTGCTCTTCGACAAAAGGTGCTGAACCCCTCCAGACCTCGGCCTCCCTCAAAACATGCTTTTGGAGGGGGTCGGCAATGACTCCGAAGCCACTAAGCCATGGAACGGAGGAGAGCACCCCTTCAAGCGACCGCAGGCATTAGATCTCCCCAAAATTCGCGCCCAAAGCTGACGAAGGGCCCAGATCTCGCCATGACGAAAATAATATCGAATTGTCTATCTAAATATTGCGAAAAAATGGCTAAAAATTTGGGAAGATTAATTAGAAATTCTAAAGAATAATTATAAATTCAGGGAAATATTTTTGAGCCCCTGGGTAAATAATTATTTCTTAGAGTAGTTAATTAAAACCCCCGAACAACAGATCACCACTTCGCAAAATTAGATAAAAATCAAAGAAAAAGCACCAGAAATTCAGGAGAGCTTAATAACAATCTAGAGCACGCAACTAACTTAGAAATTACCATAATACCTCATACAAAGATTCGACACCTCCTATTTGGACTCCGATATAACTCCGCAAGCCATTAAAACAGAGGCTGATCAAACTTAATCTTCGGAAGTGGGGGGCTCGTGATATGGCTAAAAATGGGGTTAAAATCAGAACCATCCAAATCGGACACGAATCTTAAAACTCAAGGGTAAAATGGTAATTTCACCTACAAACGGGTCTGAAATGGGTATTGGGTTCTTTCACCAAAAACCCGATAGCCCACGAACGGATCCGTTTCAACTGGATGCGGGTCCCAACCCACAAGAAACCCAGTTCAGCTGAGTAGAATTAGGGTTTTTGATTGTATTCAATCAACGGCCCTGATTCGCTCTATCCTTTCACTGGGAATTAGGGATCTTATCCTGAAACTGGTCCCTATGGCGGCTATTAATACCCCCATCCCCCACCATTAAGAGGTAATCAATCTTTTGCCAGTAATAGCTCATTCATAATCTTTCCTGATTACTGACTTGAGCGTCGGAGGGTACATCGCCGGGATTAACCCCGATGTCTCGCACTTTTTGCAGGTGAACGGCGGAAGTCAACGGTCAAACTCCGGTGGAAAGATTTCATGTTTGGCTATTCAGTTTTCCTAAAAATCCACAAATTCTATCTGTTTGCCCCCACACCAGATTTAGCGGTAACAATAATGGTTTTTGTTGTATAACTTGAACAATAATAGAAACCATTAGAATGCCAAAATGGTAAAGACTGAACTCCAGCAACCAAAGTGACTTAGTTGCTGCAGGGGACTGCTCATTCCATTTTGGTTATTTGGCTATGGTCTAGCTTACTTAGTTTAGTTAGGACTTGATGTTATCTTTATTATATATATATTTTTGGCTATATGTGAAAAAACCTCACTCAAATATTGCGGATTTTCAAAAACCATACACAACTTTAAAAAAAAAAACCTTCATCAACTATGTTTTGAAGGCATGGGTGAGTGCGGTTTTAAAAAATAAATTTGTATTGAAAACATAGTTGATGGTTTTTTTTTTTTTAAATGTTGTTAGAGGTTTTTGGAAAATCAGCAATACTTGAATGAGATTTTTTCACATTTAGCCTTGTTTCTTTTTATGTTGAACTATGTATTTATTTGTGCTTATTTGTTTAGAATAAGATAAGGTTGCATAAGGTCGTCTATTTTATTCCTCCCCCCTCCCCGTGGTAAAATTTAAATCTAAAAAAAGACATCAAAGATCGGGGGGGGGGGGGGGGGGGGGGGGGGGGGAGGGGGAGAGAGAAAAAGGGGAGAGAGAAAAAGGAGTGATTATTGATTCGAGACTGATAAAGGAAGGAAGGGACATTTATAAGAAAGGGGCAAATCAAAATACCCTTTAATTGCGCCCCTCAAAAATTCAGTTTCTAACTTTAGCTCACCATATCTCTAATCTCTAATATTATAATAAGGGAGTTGGAGTTCAACTCTCATTAATTACAATAAAAACAAATAAATAAATAAAAACTCCACCTATTTAAAACATGCAACGCACATGCAAAACAATTTATAATATTTATTAACACTAAATATACACATATGTTGCATGTACAACTTAAAGTATACTTATAAACACGTGCATTGCACGTAAAAACTGTAGCTTTCCTTCATAATATTTTACCAATTACGTGCAACGTACGTCCAACTCCAAAACTATTTAAAACGTATATTGCACGTGAAAATTCTCAGACTCTTATCAAAATATGCATTGCACGTGAAAAATACTAGAAGAATTAATTGCCAAGCTTTTTTTTTTGTTACATAACAATTTTTGGATGAAAATACATCTATTTTATAACTTATTTCTTATTCTTATTTCAATTACTTCACAAAATAGGGAGAATAGTTATAAAATAAATATATTTTTGTCACAAATAGCCAAGTGACCAAAAAGGCTAACAACAATTACTTCCATCTGGAAGGGCGCTTTTAAAATTTAGCCTTACTTCTTGCTTTACTGTTTGAAATTATTTTTTTGCCCCCTCCATCTTGTTGCTAAAATTTGAAGATCGTTCTAATAATTTATGAAACATGATTATTGTCACCAATTCTTCCAATGATATTAGTGAGTTATCTCTAATATTATAATGGGAGAAGGCCTTAGTGTCATTTATCATTTTGTCATTCAACCAACACGTGCAACGCACGTACATAACTAATATAAATGAGGTTTCCAGTTCAAATCTTCCCTACGACAGAGTTTTTATTTTTATTTTTTGAAATTATTAAAAACGTGCATCGCACATGTAAATTACTAGTTGATGCTAATGTGATATGAGTATATTCGAAGAGAAAAGCCTTCAATAGTTGTTGGTAGCATTGGTATAAATACCCGAAACCCAATCCGACTTTGACCCGACCCGGACCCGACATTGGACCGGAACCGACCCGGCCTATCTGGGTCCGGGTCCGGGTCCGGGTCCGGGTCTTAAAATGGGACCCGCTGTACTTTCAGGTCCGGGTCCGGGTCCGCTCAAAAGGGACCCGACCCGGACCCGGACTCGGACCCGGACCAGTTTAAAAAATCCAAAATATCAACATAAAAATAAATACTCTATCCTCATCCCTCCCCTCCTTCCTCCTTAATTCTAAAACTTCCTCTTTTAAACTCAAAACTCATGCCTTTTTCTTCTCTCATCTATTCTAAATCCTCCACTCGCCGCCTCTGCTCGCTGCTCACACTCCCACTCCTACCCGAACAAGTAGGAATATTTTAATAGGATCCGGACCCGAAACCGGACCCCGTCCTCACTGGTTCGGGTCCGGGTCCAATTTTTGGACCCGTAGGGGATCGGGTCATGGTTCGGGTAGTGAAGGACCCGACCCGACCCGACCAGATACCAATGCCAGTTGTTGATATTTTCATTTTGATTCGGGTCAACACGCATAGGGCCATACTACATCTGACATCAAGAAAATAGTCAATCAAATAAGAAATCAATAACGTAACTACAGAAGGGTAATGGTTGAACGGACACAGATCAAACAACTTGTAAGAGCATCCACTATCGGTTTAAACAAAATGTACATATTTATTGGGAAATAGCAATAGAGGGAGAAGCCTGCTATTGTTGGTGCTAAATCTGCCAAAATAAAAAAAATAAAAAATCAGACGGAGCTTCTTCCTCTATCTATCCCTAAAATAAATAAATAAATAAATAAATAAATAAATAAATAAATGACATTTTCGTAAATATCCGATGGCATTTCTGTAATAATTTGGAAATTAAAATGGGAGGAAATGCTGGGACAGATGAAGGTCTGCCGTACATTGAAATTTTAAAAAAAATTATGGCAATTTGGGTAATTGACTAATGGCATTTTCGTAATTTTTTGAAAAAAATAAATCAGATTACTTTAAAATAAAAAAAAGAGACGGAGCTCCTTCATCCGTCTCTCATCTTTTCATTTTTTTTAATAATAAATTATTCGACGGACTAAGCATCATCTTCTGTCTGTCCGAATTTTTGTCAAACGGATGAAGATCATCTGTCTTCTAGTTTTAGCATTTCTTCAAGAGCGATTTCTATGTTTAGCGAATGACTGTTCACTCATATTCTAAATTTTTGGTATATAGCGAATGATAGTGAGGTTTTTTTTTAACTCAAATGCTATTTTCGGTTTTTAAGAAAACGACAGTGGATGCTCTAATACCCCAGATTTCATACCCCGAAAATCCATGACACATCCATAATCTTTTTTACTTCAGTTGGGTACATAACACAATATAGATCACATGGAAAACAAAAACTTTAATTTCACCACATCTTATTACAATGCCAATAATGTTTACAAATAAGGTTACATCTTATTTAAACCAGTCAAAATCTAAACCTTTATTTGGATGCGCAGCAAAGCTCAAGTTCATGCCACAAATGATCAGCCAATTGTGGGCACGTCAATTGCTGCAACTGATGCAAGGCTAACGATAGCAGCGATCTCTAAATTTCTCAATAGTCAAAATTTAACGCCAATACAAATTTGAATATCTAAGGTAAATATTCTTGTTGTATCAGTGTATGCCATGAACATAGTAGTCTAATGCACAATCATGCACACAATGCTCTTTTTCAAATGCACGCCTATGCCGCCCATACAACATAGTTTCCGAATGCAAGCCATTAGCGTTTCCCCTCATTATACTGTTCAATACCTCGCTATGCAAACCTAAACCCAATGACTGGTACTCAATTCGCAATCAAGTGCAAGTCGACCTTCTGAGTTCATGAACCTTACCAGCCTTTCTCTAGCCCACACATATAGATTTACCAGGCGTATCATCAGTCATGAACATTCCTAGGAGCCACAACTCTTTACCGGCCATTTCATGGACCTTACCGGCCTACCCCTAGCCCACACATGTAGATTTACCTTGTGTATCCTCAGTCGCGAACCCCTGCAAGTCGATCTTTCGTAACTACGGACCTTACCGACCTTCTCCTAGCCCACACATGTGGATTTATCGGGTGTATCCTTAGTTATGAACATTCCTAGGATCCACAACTCTTTTCCGGCCTAACCCTAGTCCATATGTAGATTTACCGGGCGTTTTCTTTGTTTCGAACATTCCTAGGAGCCTTAGCTCTTTACCGACTATATTTGACATTGTTTCAGTCTTATCTCCTTATAATGCAAGTTGTTAACCTAAAAGATGCAAGATTTTACTCTAGCCTAAATGATCCCCATTACGGATTTACTTTTCCACAACTGAGATCTTGGTTATACTGACTTTATCTAACTCTTAACTCAGAGTTTCCAAACTTTACCAGATCCGGGCCTCATTCAAGCCACCATGCTTTCTTGGTAAAGACCAAGTCCTACAATATCCATTTAATTCACACTTAGGTTTATGGAAATGGCTACAAACTAGGTGCCTCAAGAACAACACAACTATTTGCTAATTAGAAAAATGGAACTACGGTATTAGTCATTCAAGTATTCCTACTTCAAGATATATACTAGACCACACTTAATCTCATAACCCAAACTATCTACGTCTATGTAAAGTTTTGCACTGTCTATTAAGGTCGCTCTTCTTTTGATTTGGCTTACCCCAACTAACTCAACTCACTCTCAAATAGTTGACTAGTTAAAGGAACCAATTTATACCACCAATTCATTCTTTGTGTTGGCAACACACCTAAACATCACATGAGTTCAATTGATTCGACTAGAGTCCAAAATCAACACAATAGGACCTCGCATTCAGCCCATACTCAGCCCAAGCTCGGACCTTATGCTAGCCCAATTCCAGTTTCGAACAGACCCCAAACATGGCTCCCAAAATAGTAACTAAATGATATCATTTCGGGCTGAATTAGAGTCCATTTGAGTCCCAAGCTCGGACACAATCCCTACTTGGTTTGTCACCACTTCGAACACCTTTAGAACACAAGAGCGTGGTCTCTAAACATTTTTTCAACAACCAACAAAGCAAAACAAAGAGGCCCAAAAATTCCAGTAAGCAATAACAGCCCAAAACTATCATTTTGAGGCTCTACTCGCACCTGAAACGAAGTCTAATCGAACTCTAACACTCCTAGGTCCAAAATAACATATTGAAAGAGGTATAGAGCTTATTTGGATACACTTACAACCCTTAAACAGTAGACAACCACAAACTGAGGTATAAACTGACCTAATTTCCAGCACTAAACATCAATAAAAAACTGTCGTTTTGGGGGTCGAAAGCATACTATTCACGTCCTATCACTCATTGAACTAAACTAACCTATAGACATGGGTATGAGGCTCATTAGAGTGTATTTTACCACCTCTATATCATGAAATAGATAGTCTAACTAGACATGGAAAAATAAACTCCAAACAGTGAGTACACATCATATTTCTTGTGTATTTCTTGTTCATCCTGAACCCAATTAACTCAATAATCAATATTCTACGATACGACATCCTAACATGGCTCTAGTAGATCATGAAATGCATCAAAATATCAAGTTTTCTTGTATGAAGATG
Organism: Hemerocallis citrina; assembly: GCA_017893485.1. Lineage (NCBI taxonomy): Eukaryota > Viridiplantae > Streptophyta > Magnoliopsida > Asparagales > Asphodelaceae > Hemerocallis > Hemerocallis citrina. Next base: position 228,511 of record JACEHZ010000251.1, read on the forward strand.
ACACCAAACAACTAAGCAATCTTGAAAAGCAAATTAACAATTTCCTCTCTACTCGATAATTTGTCTACTAATCGTGAATAGATGGTAGCCTCACAACCAAAACTTAGCATGATACTAAATTAAACATCACTCAAATAACTAAAACTTAGTATGATTCTAAATTAAACTTCTCTTCAAAACCTAGCATGTTACTAAAGTTATAATAACACTATCTCATAGCAAGAATAAAAAACATCCACCTAGCCTACTTTCTGCGATTTTCATATAACTCATGGTTAGATAATTATCCATCATGCCAAATAAACAACTCCTATCATGCCATTACAAAAACAATCCAAAAGGAAGGAAAGAACACCCACCTAATAAGTCGAATTCCTTGTCTTCAAGCTTCCAACGGTTATTCCTCCTTCAGCTCCAACCCCACTATAGTAGGATAGTTTTTTCTTGTGCAAAAAAATGACATAAAAGTGGCTTCACCCTCCTTGGCTTTCTAGGAACTCGAGGGGTTGGGAATAGCGGCATCAGTTTAATTATGCCATTATTGGGAATAGCGGCATCAGTTATAAGCAATTTTTACTTACAATTTTTTCCTCAGGTTATAGAACTCCCAAGTGAATGTGAGATATACTGATGTCGTTACTCCCAATAGCGGCAACAATTTTTTTTACATGTGCCGCTATTGGCAACAACGACATCAAAATAACAGATGTTGTTCTTGCCGATAGCGTTTTATGCTGACGTGTCCAAAATTGGGTCAGTTGGGTAAATATTTTCGAAAGTGCAGTTTTGTCAATATTTTCAAAAAGAAAGTGAGTACAAAAAAATTCAATTAAAACCCACATTCATACAATTTAATACCCATTTTCACCACTTAGTTGGGTGACTCTTGGGATACTCAAACTCCCACTTCATTACTCAAATTTGGTTGGCCATTTTCAAATGAAAATGATAAAGGGAAATTGGGTTTGGGTTCAAACCAAAATTGGCTCGGTTTGGGATAGAAAAGGAGCTTGGGTTGGTGTGCACAGCTGCACCAAAATGAACGTTACCGGAACTAGAGAAGTCGGATTGCGGCGTATGAACCTTTGTTTTGAAGATAACTCATAGAACTACAAGTTCTGTTCATAACTCAGTTTACGATTCCTTTATTTTCAGGGCCAAAATTGGCCCACAACGTCTCTGACTGTCTCAATCCAGATTCAACCCAAAATGGGGTAGTTTAGGATTCAGTTTGGATTAGAGTGAGGCGAGCACGGGAAAAAGAGAAGAAACATGGTGAGGCAAGCACGTAATGAAAAGAGAACTAAGGTTGTGTTAATTGCACGTATACGTGACAAACACAGAAGACAAATGAGAGCTCTAATCACACCAATAGCTAATAATATTGTGAAGGTAACACAACCAAGCAACACATAGTTATTGATTTCAATACTACTATTACTAATATTTCTACTAATATACTTAAACAATATGACTGTCGTGTATAACATGTGTAGGGGCAAAATTGTTATTATGCACAATTTTGCGAAGTGTTACACAATCCGTGTATGAAAGTAACTACAAAAAAAGTTTTAATTTTTTTTCGAGCCTGGACCGACGCTTGTTCGTGGAAATCTGGTAATTTTTTTCATTTTTCCTTTTAATAAAAAACCGATCAACCATTAATAATATTTGTTTTTTCCATACAGACCACTCAAAATTTTGTTAATTCCAAATAAGCCATTCACAATTCTCTATTTGCATAAACACTATTAACAATGAGGGCCAACCCTAAAAATTGCAAAATTATGAATGACGTAAAGGTGATCTTATTAGTGTTATTTAAATCAATTCGAATTATTGAGTAAATCACCCTGAATTAAATTTATAAAAACATACTTTTTTGGAGAAGAACTTATATTGTTGGTCGCGTTTATGGAAATAGATTTGTGAGTAGCTTATTTAGAATTTTCATGGCTGGCCTCTGTGGAAATAACCCTAACTTTTTTTTTTTTTAAAAAGGAAAGAAAAAAAAGAGAAGAAAAACCCATGATCCAAATTCAAAAAGAAGAATTAATGGAGCAAATAAAAGTATAAAACTAACATAATCTTCAAAGTTGAAATCCCCATATCTCTAATCTCTAATATTATAATGGGAGAAGGCCTTAGTGTCATTTATAAATATTTTGTCATTCTACCAACCCGTGTAATACACGTGCATAACTATTATAAAGGAGGTTCTAGATTCAAATCAAGACTACATCTAAATTTTTATTTTAAAACGTGCATCGCACTATTATAAATTGGAGTACATTTATTAAAACGTGTGCATCGCACGTGTAAACTACTAGTTTACAAAACAACTGGAGAAGTCTCGTTTCACTCACAAGGCTACAGATGCTATGTTTTTGACACCACAAAAAAAAATCGAGCCTTCAATAGTGTTGAGTAATGTGCTTTAATAAATCTAAGAATTAATGCAAGTCTTGGTAATGATGTTCATGTACCCAGTGAATTGTCTGCATCTAGTTGAGTGTGAGTTCATGCACTAGTGAATTAAAACTAATTCTAGGGAGTTCCATTTCTCACTATAAATATGTGAGCTATGTAATACCCCAGATTTTTTAAATAATATTTTTAAGATTGATAAATAAATTAAAATGATTTTTGAGTATTTAATGGACATTTTTTAAAAATTTATTTTTTTACACGTGCAAAACACGTGCAAACATCTTCTTGAGGAGTTCAAAGTAAAAATTTATTTGGGAAAACTCATTATTTATTATTAGATATTATTTTTGAATTTTCTGAAATTTTCTGATGATTATTGGACCTATTTGCAAATATTATAAAAAAGGGACTTTTGTGCAAAATTACTATTTGAATTGAAAACTCCATATTTTTAGATTTTTGGGCTTGGTATGATGCCTAGTCAACTCAGGAGAAAATATTTTACTTTTTTTTAATAAATTTGAATTATTTTACAAGTTTTGATAAAAGAGAATCTTTTTGCAAAATTGCCTTTTAGAGTGGTGAAAATGTAAATTCATAATTCTGGGTTTTTCAAACAGTGCCGGCTGATATTAGAAGAGGCTATTTTGATTTTTAGTCTCAATTAAATTGGTTTTATCTAATTTTCTAGTACTAGTAATTTACACGTGCGATGCACGTCTTAATAAATATAGTTTTTTAAAATAAAAATTTAGACATAGTCTGGATTTGAACTTAGAACCTCTTTTATAATAGATATGCATGTGTATTGCACGGGTTGGTAGATTGACAAAATATTTACAAATGACACTAAGGCCTTCTCCCATTATAATATTAGAGATGGGGATTCATATATGTAAAGATACTAGATTTGCCTCTGGGCACGTGCCTACGGCACGTCTTTGGAACGATACAACACACGAAAAGCTTTGTAAACAGTAAAACAACAATTATATAGTTCAAGTTTGAATTGTATGATAATAATTAGTTGTAAATAAAATTCCATGTTTCTATTAGTATATGTCAAAAAATAATTATAAATGAGGGTGTAAAATCCAACTTCTTAGAATTTTAAGTGTGGAAAATGATGAAATTTAATTGTTGAAGAAATATTTGTTATTTTCAATATAACATGTGCAGTAAAAAAAACATAAAAATTCTGAAAATTTTACAAACCTAAAATTTTAAAATCTAAATTTTTAAGTAAATAAAGAAAGAATGGGAGAGAGAGAGGAAGAGAGAGAAAGAGAGAAATATGAAAAAGTGAAGAGAGAAGAGAGATAGTAATAAAGTAAGGAGTTTTTTATTTTTGGCTAGAAAATTTTAATTTTAGGGTTTTAATTTTGGGCGGGAAAATATGTTTTGTCAGAATCAATCTAGACCATTGATTTTAGGGAAGAATGAATGAGCGCCACGTGATAGCTTTCTTTGTAATTTATTATACTAGTAATTTGCACGTGTGATGCACGTCTTAATAAATTTAGTTTTTTAAAATAAAAATTTAGACATAATCTGGATTTGAACTTAGAACCTTTTTTATAATAGTTATGCACATGTATTGTGCGGGTTGGTAGATTGACAAAATATTTACAAATGAAACTAAGGTCTTCTCCCATTATAATATTAGAGATATTAGAGATAGGAGTATTTCTTAGTTTTTAAAAATAGTGGGGGTATATGCTAATTTTTACATTTTAAATGGGGGCATTTGCTAAAATATCCCTTTTTAGGGGCTGCACGTGCATCACACGGGTATGTTTGGTAGATTTAGTTTGCCGTATATTGCACGTGTTTACTCAGTTACAAAATTAGGGTTTGTTTGTTTGTTTACAACCCCATCTCTCCCATTAAAATAGTAGAGATAGATATTTAAAAAGAGTATTTTGCAAATGTCTTCAAAAACCCTAGATCCCTATCCCGACCTATTTAGGGTGAAGTACGGCCGTCTCTTTGCTGAACAACACAAGGAATTTCTTATACTTATTTTATTGGAATTCTAAAGCGAGGATCTTGGATTTCTTGCGAGGGAGAGATATTTCTTATTTTCTATTTGTCTTCGTTCGATTTTTTCAACAAGGTGAGTGGTATTATTTGTTTTGTATTGTTCTTTGAATGTTGTATGTGGTGTTTCATCTATTAGAAAGCATGCTAGGGTCTGGTATGAATGCATATGATGGATTGATGAATAGATGAACTAAAAAATTGGAACTTTCATGGAAATTTTGTATTAAAGATTAAAACTGTATGTGGATGATTTGAGATTGTTAAAGAACATAATAGAAATCATGAGCAGGCTACTTACTTTCGGATTTTTCTGATTGGATTGAGTATGGTGGATGTTATGCACAAATTAATTAAAGATGAGATTTTTGACTATTAATGAGTTTGGATGAATGCAACTTGTCCATGGAAATGTTATATTTGTCTATATCCACATGTTAACTATTGTGAAAATTGTAAGTGAGTTTGATGAGTTATGAGAAGGATTAATGAATCAAAAAGATTAAGTTTGGGGGTTGGAGTTGTGATAATTAGATTTGGGATGATACGATATGATTAAATTGGGGATTTTATGATTTTTTGAAGTTTTACTTGGATTTAAATTTCTCAAATACTAATATTAAATCTGAATATTTTGGTTATTTCTATTTGATGGATTTGTGAAGTTTCTTGGTGCACAAACATGCACGAACATTTCTACATGGATATCCTATTTTGTGGTTTTTTGAAGAAATTGAACCTTTGTGTGTTTTGTGGGTTTTGATTATATCTTAACTTATTTTGGTATTGATATGGTTTGGAACATAATATGAACTTATTTTAATGTATAATTGAGTCTTAGAAACTCTATTTCTGTAGATGCATATGGTCATGTCTTGTTTTTGAAGAAATTCAACAAATGGCTATTTTTTCGATTCAAAGTGTTTTTGATTGGTTTTATGGACTCTTATATACTCTATAATTCGTATTTGAACATATCAGAATCGTACCTTTTACAGATATGGTTTTTACAAAGTAAAACTCCGGATCGGTTGAAATGTGCACAACTAAAACCGCAGTCTGCAGGTCGACAGTTGACCGATAAATATCAACAGTCGACCGTCTCGACCTGGCTGCTGTGTTTTCTTGATGTGTTGAAATTTCGTGTGGGACAGACGACTGATCACCTTATGCAGTCGACTGCCTCTGCTCTGATATGTGTTTTTTCCGAAGTTCTGGATTTTCGTGCGGGACAGTAGACTGACCTATTTTTACAGCCGACTGCCTCTGCTCTGTTTTGGTGTTTTCTTTTAGTTTTGAATTTTTATGTGGGATAGTCGACCTATAACTTTATACAGTCGACTGACTATACTTAGATTTATATTTTTTCTGAAGTGTTGGATTGTCACGCTGGACATTCGACCGACTGCTGTTTACAGTAGACTGCCACTACTCCGACTAATGGTTTCTCGAGTTTTCTTACGTTCATTTTAAACGATTGATTTTTCAATGTTTTTCGGATTAATGACCTACTATTATAAATATCGTTATACTACATATTACATGTTTTCAAGATGTTTTATAAAAGTATCGATATGGAAGGTTTGGGATTGTTGGTTGAGTGTAAGTCTCTAGAGGGTGTGTGGGACCCTAGTATACCGGCAGTTGAGTTATTGTGTTTTGACCTGTTGAGGCTTGTTGTTAATCAGTTGAGTTAAGTTCGGTAGTGTACACCAACTATAGGAGATTCGTAAACTAATTAATTAACATAACAAAGATAAGGACAGGCACTAGATGGTGATATGATGAAATGAGAACATGGGTTATGGACCTCAGTACGGCTTGCGGTGTCAGATAATCCTCGAAATTACCTGAGGTGTGAGTAAAATAGTCTCCGAAATTACCTGCGGTGTGGGATTGATCTCTAGAATTATCTGGGTCGAGGCGATGCTCATGTGGTATTCGTGTGATGAGGCGTCATAGCTTGCGGTGTGGGGTATTCTCAAAGATTCCCAGGTGTGAGTGAAATAGTCTTCGGAATTATCTGTGGATAGAGATTAACCTCCGAAATTATCGGGGTGTGGGCTAATACTCACAGTTTATCTATATCTCGTAGTAGTCATCATAGTGGGATTAGTTGCATAAGCGGGGGATTAAACCCTATCAAGTGGAGAACGTTAAGGGCTTGCACCAGACCTATGTAGAGTGGGATGCATAGAATCCAAAAAGTATGCATTAGAGAGTCGATAGCATTGATGTTTTCTTGACTTGGTTTTATGCATGTTGTTTCCTGTTTTCTACACTTGACACTTAGTCTAGTTTCACTTGATGTTTTAATTATTGTTGTTTCCTATTTCATTTTATTCTTGCTGTTGATACATGTTGTTTTTGATACTATGTTTCATGTTTTACTTATGTTGCATTTATTTATTTTTATGTCACTCACACCGTTATGGCTGATCCATATAGTTTTGGGGGTTAGGATTATCTCTAGCCTCATGTTTTACAGGTAGTTGCTTGTAGCTTTGGATTTGGATGCTTGATTTAGAATGAAGTTATGGCTTATGTAAAATTGTAAAAGATGTGTTGTAAAGAAAAGATTGTAATTCAATGTGTATTTCTTTCTGCTGTGTTTTGTAATGTACTAATGTAATAAAGATTGAAAAAAAATTCTATATTTTTGGCTATGTTTACTATTATAATTGAAGTTAATGCTGGGAATTGTGCTAATTATTTCTTAGATATCATATTGGAAATTCAGGGCGCTACAGCGATTGGTATCAGATCACGCTTCAATAATAATGATAAACATGGTATAAAAATAAACCTAGGTGTGGACACTAGAGCGTGAGTACCTAGTTGTGGACAATAAGGTGTGAGTATCATATAGAGTTAAAACATGATGTTTTGTTTTGGGGTATGGTTGTGGTTTTGCCATGGGGTATTGATGTGAATATGAATTGTGTTGTAATGTTCCAACTTTACCCTCGTTTTGCAGTATTCAAAAAAATGGCAGGACCCAGGACCAGGAATGGTGCTATTGGTGATGGGGCTGGTAGTTCCCTTGGGGCTAGACTTGATCTTGAGACTAAGATTGCCAGGGTGTATCAGACCTTGAACGTATTCATGGCAGCTCATATGGCACAGTATTAGAATCAGAATTAGGGGGTTGGACCAGTGTTTGTTAATGCTGATTCTATCAAGCAGGTTGAGTCCTTCAAGCGGATGAAGCCGCCAGTGTTTGAGGGGCAGTCTGGTCCGAATGGGGCTGATGACTAGATTAGAAAGATGGAGATGGTCTTCAAAGTCTTGGAGACCCCACAAGTCAATAAGGTGAAATTGGTTGCTATGCAGTTAGAGAAGGATACTGGCGTTTGGTGGCAGTCAGTGAAGAGGACCTTTGGAGATCTGCAAGTGACTTAGGAAGCTTTTATGGATCAGTTTAGGGATCATTTCTTCCCTTTGGATATTCAGGAGAAGAAGGCAACGAAATTCTTAAATCTGCAGCAGGGCAACATGACAGTGCATGAATATGAGACTAAGTTCACTCAGCTGTCACGGTATACACCAGAGCTGATTGTTGATGAAGCAAAGAAGGCCAAGAAATTCGAGCAAGGCTTAAGGCCGAATTTGAGGTTGAGGATGATTCCTTTAGGCATAAGGAGATTTGATAAGCTGGTCAGGAGAGCAGCTATGAAAGAAGATGATATGGATCAGTTCCAGAAGAAGGACGGGTCAATGAGGATGTGCATTGACTATCGGGAGTTGAATAGGGTGACTATTCAGGACAAGTATCCACTTCCACGGATTGATGATCTGTTCGATAGGCTTCGGGAAGCAGCTGTATTTTCGAAGATTGATTTGAGATCAGGGTATCATCAAGTTCGAGACAAGAAAGAAGATGCGAGTAAAACAGCTTTCAGGACTAGTCATGGACTCTTTGAGTTTTTGGTAATACCATTCGCAGTGACGAATGCACCGATAGTATTTATGGATATGATGAATCGGATTTTGTGGCCCTTTATTGATTCCTTCATGGTGGTTTTTATTGATGATATTTTGGTGTATTCGAAGTCGGAGGAAGAGCATTCTATGCACTTGAGAGAGGTGTTACAGAAGGTACAGGAGCATAACTTGCATGCCAAGCTGTCGAAGTGTGAGTTTTGGAAGTTTGAGGTAGGTTTTCTTGGTCATATCCTTTCTGAGGAGGGAGTGGCCACTGATCCTCAGAAGGTTTGAAGCAGTAAGAGATTGGCCCAGGCCAACGTCAGTGAAGGAAGTCCGGAGTTTCTCGGGTTTGGCTGGGTACTACAGGAGATTCATTCAGGGCTATGCACAGGTTGCAGTTCCTTTGACAGGGTTAACTCGGAAGAATCTGACATTCACATGGACTGATAAGTGTGATGCGAGTTTCCTTGAGCTAAAGGAGAGGTTGACGAATGCACCTATCTTAACTTTGCCACAAACTGGGAAGGATTATGATATCTTCAGTGATGCATCTCTCAGAGGTTTGGGGTGTGTCTTGATGCAGGAAGGCAAGGTTATTGCCTATGGTTCGAGGCAGTTGCGTCCGCATGAGAAGAATTATTCGACGCATGATCTGGAGTTAGCAGCTATTATCTTTGCCTTGAAGCAGTGGAGGCATTATATATATGGTGAGAAGGTCAACATGTATACTAACCACAAGAGCCTGAAGTACATTTATCAACAGAATGATCTAAATCTTTGGCAGAGAAGGTGGTTGGAAGTGTTGGAAGACATTCGTCCTGAGAACAAGTATCATCCAGACAAGGCTAATGTGGTGGCCGATGGGCTTAGTCGGAAGAGCGGTTTGGCGAGCTTGATCACTATTCGGAGTGAGTTGGCAGCAGAGATTGATCGGGCAGGTATTAAGGTGGTACTGCAGAGTTTGGGAGCATCTTTGGCTCAGTTAAGGCTGCAGCCTTCTTTGAGAGAGCAGATTGTGGAATGTCAGAAATCAGATGCGGAGATCCAGAAGATGTTGCAATAGGTTTTCGATGGCAAGTTGTCAGAGTTCCGTATCCAAGATAGAGTGCTATGGATGGGTGGGAGGTTGTGTGTTCCTAAGAATACAGACTTGAGGGAAAGTATCTTGGATGAGGCACACAGTACTTTGTTGTCAGTACATCATTGAGGCACAAAGATGTACAAGGACATCAAACAATACTTTTGGTGGTCCGGTATGAAGAGGGATGTGGCAGATTTTGTGGCGAGGTGTCTGATTTGTCAGCAGATCAAAGCAGAAAATCAGAGATCTGGAGCTTTGTTGCAGCCTTTGCCCATTCTGGAATGGAAGTGGGAGAATATCAGCATGGATTTCATTACAGGTTTGCCAAGAACTGTTAAGGGCAATGACTCGATCTGGGTTGTTGTTGACCGTTTGACCAAGTCAGCTCACTTTCTGTCCATGAAGATTACTTGGTCATTGGAAAAGTTGGCAGAGCTGTATATAAATGAGATTGTGAGACTTCATGGAGTTCCTGTGTCGATTGTGTCTGACAGGGATGCGAGGTTCACTTCGAGATTTTGGAAGAGTCTGTAAGAGGCTTTGGGTACCAGAACTGATTTCAGTACCACTTTTCATCCACAGATTGATGGTCAGACTGAAAGTAGAATCAGGTATTGGAGGATATCCTGAGGGCTTGTGTTATGGATTTCGGTGGTAGTTGGGAGAGGTACTTGGCATTGGTTGAGTTTGCTTATAACAATAGTTACCATGCGAGTATCGGGATGGCTCCGTATGAGGCACTGTACGGGAGGAAGTGCAGGATGCATGTTTGTTGGTATGAGGTTGGCGAGAGGTAGATGTTTGGGCCCGAGATTGTGCACTAAACATCAGAGAAGATTGAGTTGATTCGCAAGAGGTTGGTCGAGGGTCAGAGTCGGTAGAAGAGTTATGCAGACACTCGGAGAAGGGACTTAGAGTTTGAGGTTGGGGATGCAGTTTTCCTCAAGGTGTCTCCAACCAAGGGAGTGACCAGGTTTGGTAAGGGAGGCAAGTTGGTGCCAAGGTATATTGGGCCATACAGGATTTTAGGGCGGATTGGTAAGATGGCGTATAGGTTGGAGCTTCCAGAGGAGTTGGCGTAAGTGCATGATGTGTTCCATGTGTCGCTGTTGAGAAAATATGTGCCGGATCAGAGTCATCAGCTGGTGGAAGTGCCTGAAGTTCTATAGGTGAACTTGAGTTACAAGGAACGACCTGTGGAGATTGTTGATTGTAGGGAGAAAGTTTTGAGGAGCAAGGTGATACCTATGGTCAAGGTGTTGTGGAGGAACCAGCAGTTCGAAGAGGCTACTTGGGAGTCGGAGGATCGCATGCAGAAAGATTTTCCTAAGTTTTTTATATGATTGTATTCTTTTGTATGACGGTACTCTTTGAATTGAGATGTATTTCTTTTGTCATATTATATTCTCTTGTGTACTTGCATTTCTTAAGTTATTTTTCCATTTATGAGATTTCATTTTACTTTTGCTTATTCTGTTTGGACCCTATTAGTAGTAGTTCTGAGGACAGAACGATTCTAAGGAGGGAGTGATGTAATACCCCAAATTTTCTAAATAATTTTTTTTAAAGATTTATAAATGAATTTAAATGATTTTTGGGTATTTAATGGACATTTTCTGAAAATTTATCTTTTTACACTTGCGAAACACGTGCAAATATCTTCTTGAGGAGTTCAAATTCAAAATTTATTTTGGGGAAACTCATTATTTATTATTAGATATTATTTGTGAATTTTTTGGAATTATTGGACCTATTTGCAAATATTACAAAAATAGGAACTTTTGTGCAAAATTACAACTTGGAGTGAAAACTCCAATTTTTTTGGATTTTTGGGCTTGTTATGATGCCTATTTAACTCAGGAGAAAAGAGTTTACCTTTTGTTTTAATAAATTTGAATTAGTTTACAAGTTTTGATAAAAGATGATCTTTTTGCAAAATTGCCTGTTAGAGGGGTGAAAATGCAAATTTGTAATTCTGGGTTTTTCAAATAGTGCCGGCTGATATTAGAAGAGGCCATTTTGATTTTTAGTCTCAATTAAATTGGTTTTATCTAATTTCCTAGTATGGGGATCCATATATGTAAAAATATATTTAAAAGGAGTATTTTGCAAATGTCTTTAAAAACCCTAGATCCCTATCCCAGCCTATTTAGGGTGAAGTGCATCCGTCTCTTTGCTGCACAACACAAGGAATTTCTTATATCTTATTTTATTGGAATTCTAAAGCGAGGATCTTGGATTTCTTGCGAAGGAGGGATATTTCTTATTTTCTATTTGTCTTCGTTCGATTTCTTCAACAAGGTGAGTAATATTATTTGTTTTGTATTGTTCTTTGAATGTTTTATGTGGTGTTTCATCTATTAGAAATCATGATAGGGTTTGGTATGAATGCATGTGATGGAACGATGAATAGATGAATTAAAAAATTGGAACTTTCATAGAAATTTTGTATTAATGATTAGAATTGTATGTGGATGATTTGAGATTGTTAAAGAACATATAGAAATCATGGGTAGGCTACTTACTTTGGGATTTTGCTGATTGGATTGAGTATGGTGGATGTTATGCACAAATTGATTAAAGAAGAGATTTTTGACTATTAATGAGTTTGGATGAATGCAACCTGACCATGGAAATATTATATTTGTCTATATCCACATGTTAACTATTGTGAAAATTATAAGTGAGTTTGATGAGTTATGAGAAGGATTAATGAATCAAAAAGATTAAGTTTGGGGGTTGGGGTTGTGATAATTAGATTTGGGATGATACGATATGATTAAATTGGGGATTTTATGATTTTGTGAAGTTTTAATTGGATTTAAATTTCTCAATACTAATATTAAATCTAAATATTTAGTTATTTCTAATTGATGGATTTGTGAAGTTTCTTGGTGCACAAACATGCACGAACATTTCTACATGGATATCCTATTTTGTGGTTTTTTGAAGAAATTAAACCTTTGTGTGTTTTGTGGGTTTTGATTATATCTTAACTTATTTTGGCATTGATATAGTTTGGAACATAATATGATGTTATTTTAATGTATAATTGATTCTTAAAAACTCTATTTCTGTATATGCATATGGTCATGTCTTGTTTTTGAAGAAATTCAACAAATAGCTATTTTTATCGATTCAATGTGGTTTTGATTGGTTTTATGGAATCTTATATACTCTACAAGTCGTATTTGAACATATCAGAATCGTACCTTTTACAGATTTGGTTTTTATAAAGTAAAACTTCGTATCGGTTGAAATGTGCACAACTAAAACCGCAGCCTGCATGTCGACAATTGACCGATAAATATCAACAGTCGACCGTCTCGACCTGGTTGCTGTGTTTTCTTGATGTTTTGAAATTTCGTGCGGGAAAGCCGACTGATCACCTTATGCAGTCGACTGCCACTGCTCTGATTTGTGTTTTTTCCGAAGTTCTAGGTTTTCGTGCGGGATAGTGGACTGACCTATTTTTACAGCCGACTGCCTCTGCTCTGTTTTGGTGTTTTCTTATAGTTTTGAATTTTTATGCGGGACAGTCGACCTATAACTTTATACAATCGACTGACTGTAACACCCCGCAAAATTTAAATGACAATTTTTCCCTCGGGTGTTACGCACGTGTATTTTGTACTATTACGGATCATATCCATAACGCATTTTGATATGTATTTTGAATTCCAATTATTTACGCAATCCCGTATTCTTAAAATCACATTTGAGACAACTTAAATGCTATATTTCAATCTTTGAGTTTTACGTGCTTTTTACGTATTATCGATGCACGTGTCGATTTTGGGTATTCCACCGTTACGTGCAAAGTTTTCAATGAATTTCAATCATTTGTTTTTATAAACATGTTTTAATTTATTTTGTAAACGAAAATTCAATTTTTGACTATCTTTAGTTAAAATAAATTTCTACGTGCAATACACGTGTTTTCTGTATGTTTGAGTATATTATCAAATATGTATATTAAATATACTTTCTATTGCATTCCAATTGATTATAAATATTTTTCGGTTCATAAAGTCAATTTTTGTATTTTTGAGATTTTACGGGCAACGCACGTGTTTTGGTGCACGTGTTGTAAGCGTATTATTCTTTCAAAATAAATTTCATGAAATTGTTTGTGTCTATTTTTATTGAGCATGAAAAGTATAATTTTAAAGTTATTTTTACATATTTATTACATATATAAATAATTATTTTAAAAGGATTAAATAAATAAATTGTTTTGTACACAAAGCACGTGCACGTGCACACGTGCAATGTGCACACTTTTTGGGGCCGGGCTGCTGTGAGAGGAGGGAAAATTCTGGAGTTTTTGATTTTGAAATGGGAGGGAAAACAAGTTACAAATTTTAATCAATGGGTTAGTGGTGTTCATGTGGGGTGGTTACCATAACTACCCATTAGCTTTCTTATAAAAGTGCACCCTTAATCTCTCATTCTCTCATCTCTTTTCTCCCTTCTCTCTTGCCAATCCGAGAGCAACCCCAACCAGCAAGACTTTGTCCATTTTCCCATCTAATCACCATTCCACTTGCCTATATGCATATACTAATGTATATATATATACATACATAGTATGTGTACATGAAAGAAGGTGGGAGTTTGTTCTTGATGTTGCCAACCGGAGATGGAGATGCTATTGATGATGGATGCTTGCTGAAATGTGGAGCTTGGAGGCTTACCTTGGTGCGCGGATTTCGAGGAGTTTGCAATTGGAGCTTTCTTTAGGAGCTCCTAATTCTAGGAGTTCATTTGGGTATCAATTCTTCAACTTTAGGTGGGTGTTTCTTAAATGCTTTCTAATTTAGGAGTAGAAATGCATGATAGATGATATATGATTCATTTGGTTGAAATTGAGTTGATTGCATGCAAGTTAATATAGAAATGAATCGGTAAATCTTGATTGATTATGGTAAATGCAAATTGTCATGCTTGTTATGATTGCTAGTTGAGATACTAGAATTGAAGTGATTGTATAAATTGATGCATGTTGAGAATGTGGTAAAAAAGTGTGATTATAACCTCAAAATGTTATTTATACGAGTATAGAGATTTTGTAAAGTGATTTTGATAAAAGAAAGTAGTTTTATTTGGAAAATATGTTTTGATGCATTTTGGATTGGAAAAGAGGAACTTGGGAATTGATAATATATATGATAATGTTTTAAAAGGAATATATTCGGGAAATAAATTATATTTTGTATATGGAAGTACAAATCGATTCAAAGGTCGAAAATGTATGCAAAGTTGCAAATTGTGGATTTGACAGTCGACTGATTACTTCCACAGTCGACTGGTAAGTGTTAAAAAGTTGGTTTTCATTAGCGGGACAGCCGACTGAATACAGTTACAGTCGACTGCTGCTATCATAAATTTGATGTTGAGTTTTCAAGATATTTGCGGGACAGTCGACTGATACTGCCACCAGTCGACTGAACCGAACTGTTTCCTGGTTCTTGAGTTTGAAATTGGTTTTGACAAATGAAAGTTAATAAGTTTGAATACGAGATTATAAAGATTTGATTGAGTTTTATTGTGAAATGCACACAAGGTTATGAAAGATGAAATTGACAAAGAAATTAAATTGGAACACTGCGGAACAGCCGACTGCCATGTGCAGCAGTCGACTCTCCCGAGTGGTTATGAATAACTGGATTTGACTGGATAAGTCGACTGGTAGAGTTCCAAGTCGACTGTCCAGAGTACTTTTTGATATACCTGAAAACTTATGATTTGTTTGTGGTAAAGATTGGGAATCTGGATATTGGTGAACTCTTTGCTGAAATGAATTTATATGAAATGAATCATAGTTGAATTGAGAATTTACATGAGATGAATCATAGATTTGAATTGAGAATTAAATGAATATGAAAGGCTAAGATCATGATGAGAAAGTCTGTGAGACTCTAAAATGAATTATGAGCTGAAAGTGCTCAATTGGAAGTTGTGAATTGTAAATTGAAACCAAAGAGTAGCTAAGTCTCCCCCGGCAATGAAATGAAATGAAATGAGAATTTGAAAGACCAAGGTTGGTCATATATTGTAATGAATGAATAAGTCCGGTTGAGTGGAGAGGCTAACTCTAGAGCTTTGATTTTTATTCATGATTCTAATAATTAATACATTGTAAGGCTGTAATGAAAGTAAGAGAAAAACATAAGTATGGGAGCCTAGGGTCCACGATGCGGATGTGATCCACAGAATGCATGCTTGATGAGTCAAGACATGGCGTGGGCAATATACTCCAGAATGATCGGGATCTTGGCGACGCTTGTGGGATGTTTGGTGACTTGCAAGAGGATCGTGTTCAGGGAGGAGGCTGAACTATCGCAGAATGCATGCTTGATGAGTCAAGACGTGGCGCGAGGTTCCCCTATAGGGTCTTGGACACGTGCTTGTAATCATGGAACGTCTATGACACTTGCTGAAATTACAGGTAGATACATAGTGGTGATGTGATGAAAGTGAGAGAAAAACATGAGTATGAGAGCTAGGGTACGGTGCGGGTGTGTGAACCGCAGAATGCATGCTTGATGAGTCAAGACATGGCGCGGGCACAACTCAGTAATGATCGGACTTTAGTCACGCTTGTGGGATGTTTTAGTGACTGCAAGAGGATCGTGTTCAGGGAGGAGGCTGAATTACCGCAGAATGCATGCTTGATGAGTCAAGACATGGCGCGGAATTCCCCTCCAGGGTCCAGGATACGTGCTTGTACTCACAGACCATCTAGGATACTCACCGTAGTTACAGTAGTAGATTAAGTCATGGCGAGGGATTGAACCCTACAATAATGAAGACGATTAAGAGGCTTGCCCTCGGACCTATGTAGTATGGGATGCATAGAATCCGAACAAGTGTGCATTAGTGTCATGTAATATAAACAACTGCATTAAGGACTAAGTTCACTGCACAACACGACATCAACAGGATAGTTCCTTTGTAGATTTGTTTGTGATCAAGTTTGTGTTTGCTAAAACATTTGAGAATCGTTATACTGTTTCCGGCATAGAGAGGATGGCCGTGTATAATATTTCGTCAGTTGCAAGCAACTGACGCGCCCACAGTTTATATGCAGGTTATGGAGTTACATGAAGATATAAAGAGAATTGATGCTGTTGATTACTTAAATGTTAAAGTTGTAACAATTGTACATTCATTATTGTTGTATTTTATTAATTCCGCTGTGTATTGATGTAAAAGACTCTGATGTAATCATTGTTGAAATAAAAGTTTTAAATTCCTTGTAAAATTGTACGAAAGAAGTGAAAAGATCCTGTAGAACTCTCGAATTCAGTTGTATTTGGGATTCGGGGTGTTACACTGACTATACTTAGATTTATATTTTTTCTGAAGTGTTGGATTGTCACGCTGGACAGTCGACCGACTGGTGTTTACAGTCGACTGCCACTGCTCTGACTGATGTTTTTTCGAGTTTTCTTATGTTCATTTTAAACGATTGGTTTTTCAATGTTTTTCGGATTAATGACCTACTATTATAAATATCGTTATACTACAGATTACATGTTTTCAAGATGTTTTATAAAAGTATCGATATGGAAGGTTTGGGATTGTTGGTTGAGTGTGAGTCTCTAGAGGGTGTGTGGGACCCTAGTATACCGGCAGTTGAGTTATTGTGTTTTGACCTGTTGAGACTTGTTGTTGATCAGATGAGTTAAGTCTGGTAGTGTACACCAACTCTAAGATATTCTTAAACTAATTAATTAACTTAACAAAGATATTGACAGGCACTAGATGGTGTTATGATGAAATGAGAATATGGGTTGTGGACCTCAGTACGGCTTGCGGTGTGAGATAATCCTCGAAATTACCTGAGGTGTGAGTAAAATAGTCTCCGGAATTACCTGCGGTGTGGGATTGATCTCCAGAATTATCTGGGTCGAGGCGACGCTCATGTGGTATTCGTGTGATGAGGCGTCATAGCTTACGGTGTGGGTTATTCTCAAAAATTTCCAGGTGTGAGTGAAATAGTCTTCGAAATTATCTGTGGATAGAGATTGACCTTCGGAATTATCGGATCATGGGCTAATACTCACAGTTTATCTATATCTCGTAGTAGTCATCGTAGTGGGATTAGTTGCGTAAGCGGGGGATTAAACCCTATCAAGTGGAGAACTTTAAGGGCTTGCACCGGACCTATGTAGAGTGGGATGCATAGAATCCGACAAGTATGCATTAGAGAGTCGGCATATAGCATTGATATTTTCTTGACTTGGTTTTATGCATGTTGTTCCTGTTTTCTACACTTGACACTTAGTCTAGTTTCACTTGATGTTTTAATTATTGTTGTTTCCTATTTCATTTTATTCTTGCTGTTGATACATGTTGTTTATGATACTATGTTTCATGTTTTACTTATGTTGCATTTATTTATTTTTAAGTCACTCACACTGTTATGGCTAACCCCTGTAGTTTTGGGGGATAGGGTTATCTCTAGCCTCATGTTTTACAGGTTGTTGCTTGTAGCTTTGGATTTGGATGCTTGACTTAGAATGAAGTTATGGCTTATGTAAAATTGTAAAAGATGTGTTGTAAAGAAAAGATTGTAATTCAAGGTGTATGTCTTTCCGCTGTGTTTTGTAATGTACTAATGTAATAAAGGTTGAAAAAAATTATCTGTATTTTTGGCTATGTTTACTATTATAATTGAAGTTGATGCTGGAAATTGTACAATGTATTTCTGAGATATCATATTAGAAAGTCGGGGCGCTACAAGCTATCTCTAGTTGTGTATGTAGAACAAAGAAGGATAATTTTCAAATAACAAAGAGAGAATTATTCAGCCTTTAATCTTCAATCTTATTTTACTGTAGTTATTGTTCACCACCAACATAGTGGTATCAGAGCTGCAGATCCTGTAGTAATGAAACGTGAAAAAATAGAAGAGTACAAGGAGATTGAAGGTGAAGAGTCATGGCTTCCTCAAGAAACCTGTCAACAACCAACAGTACAATCTATAGCAATGTTCAAGTTCCTTTATTTGAAGGAGAAAATTATGATTTTTGGGCAGTAAAAATGGAGACATTGTTCACCTCTTTGGATGTCTTGGAGTTAGTCAAAAATGGGTACGAAGAACCAGTGACTACAACAGAAGTTACAGATGCGCCACGTGACGAATTGAAGAAGAAGAAAATCTCCAATGCCGAAGCTCTTGGGATTATTCAAAGAGGAGTCTCACTAGCCATATTTCCTAGGATTATGAGAGCAAAAACTGCCAAGGAAGCATGGGAAACTCTAAAACAAGAGTTCGAAGGAGATTCAAAGGCGAGAACCGTTAAACTTCAATCTCTGAAGAGAGATTTTGAGAATGAAAAAATGAAAGAAAAAGAAAGTTTAAATGAGTATTTTAATAGATTGTCTGAATTGGAGAATCCAATGAAGTCACATGGAGATACAATAGATGATCGCAGAATTGTTGATAAAATTTTGATTAGCTTGACTGAAAAATTTGATCCTATGGTGGTTGTTATAGTAGAAACTAAAGATTTATGTATCATGACCATTCAAGGGTTGATGGGGTCACTTAGATCCTATGAGCAAAGACTGTTACAACACGCTGAAAATTCAATTGAAAGCGCATTTCAATCTAAGCTCACCATTCAATCTAACGATCAAAAATACTCATCCCAAAATAAAGATGAGTCTTCTAGAGGTGGCAGTTTTGGCAGAGGAAGAGGAAGAGGCAGAAACTCACATGGAAAAGGAAGAGGCACCTTTGGCGGACAAGGAGATAATAGAGGCTCAAATAAATGGTGCGGAATTTGTAAGAAGAACACTTATGAAGAAATAGATTGTTGGAATAAAGGCAAGCAACGATGTCATAATTGCAGAAGGTTCGGGCATTTACAAAAGGATTGTTGCTTGGGCAACCAACAACACATTGCATTTGCAGAAGCAGAAAATAGTGAAGGCAACTTGTTTTTTGCTTGTCAAAAGGCAATAGAAGAACACAAAAATGTGTGGTACTTGGATAGCGGTTGCAGCAATCACACGACGGGAGATAAAGAAGCTTTTATTGACATGGATTCTTCATTTGGCTCAAAAGTTAAATTGGGCAATGGAGAATATGTTGAAGTTGAAGGCAAAGGCAACATTGGAGTTGCAACTAAGCAAGGAGGTAAAGTCATTCACGATACTCTTTATGTCCCTAAATTAGATGAGAATTTGTTGAGCATTGGAAAATTTTTGGACCATGGCTATTCTCTTCTATTTGAGAATCGGGAGTGCAGAATTTTTGATTCAAAAGGAAGAGTTGTTGCTGTGGTGAAAATGACCAAGACTAGAAGTTTTCCACTCTCTCTTAATTATGAGAAAAATATGAGCTTGATGGCTAGAGAAGTAAAAGACTCTTGTCTATGGCACCAGCGACTTGGACACTTAAACTACAACGGTCTCAAGTTGCTTTCTCAAAAGAATATGGTGTACAGACTGCCAACAATTGAAGAAAAACATGGAGTATGTGAAGGATGCATGCTTGGTAAACATCACCGCCAACCATTTCCAAAGGAAGGAGCGAGGAGAGCCAAAGAAGTGCTGGAGTTGGTGTACACAGATGTTTGTGGTCCTATGAGTACCTTATCTCATGCTCAAAATAGGTACTTTATTATATTTATTGATGACTTGACTCGCATGACTTGGGAGTTATTTTATGAGACAAAAATCTGAAGTATTTGTCATATTTAAGAAGTTTAAAGCATTTATTGAGAAACAAAGTGGCAGGTTTATAAAATTTTTGAGAAGTGACAGCGGAAAGGAGTACACCTCCAAAGAATTTGACAAGTTTTGTGAAGAAGGTGTCGAAAGGCAACTCACTGTTGTCTATACACCTCAACAAAATGGTGTATCCGAGAGGAAGAATCAAACCGTGATGGAGATGGCTAAGTCCATGTTGTTCGAGAAAGGAATGCCTAAAGAATTTTGGCCCTAAGCTGTTGATACAGCTGTGTACCTGCTGAATAGATGCCTAACAAGAGCTGTACGGAATATGACACCATTTGAAGCATGGAGTGAAAGAAAACCTTCAGTGAACCACCTTAAAGTCTTTGGGTGTGTTTGCTATGCTCAAGTTCCCAAGGAAAAGAGGACAAAACTCGAATAAGCAAGTCTGAGATGCATCTTTATTGGCTATAGCTCCATGTCAAAGGGCTGTAGACTTTACAACTTGAAGACCAAGAAAGTGATCATTAGCAGGGATGTTGTATTTGATGAGAAGGCCTCTTGGAATTGGCAAGAACAGAAGATTGAAGAGACAACAGTTCCAGCAGTAATTTTAGAGCAAGGTCCAGCTCCTTCAAAGAATGAGCAACAAGATCCATCTACACCAAGCTCTATCTCTTCATCCCCAAGCTCAACTTCGATAAAAATGAGGAGTTTGAGTGATATTTATGCTAGGTGCAATTATTGTGTGGTGGAACCAGAAAATTTTGAAGAAGAAATCAAGGAAGATGCTTGGAGGAAGGCAATGCAAGAGGAAATAGATGCCATTGAAAAGAACAAGACATGGGAGCTCGTTGAGAAGCCAAATGACAAAGTAGCTATCGGTGTGAAATGGGTGTACAAGGTGAAGCATAAACTAGATGGTTCGGTCCAGAAGCACAAAGCAAGACTTGTTGCAAAGGGCTATTTCCAGCAACCCGGTGTTGATTATGAAGAAACATTTGCTCCCGTGGCACGTCTAGACACCACTAGAGCTTTAATCTCTCTTGCAGCCCAAAAAGGATGGAAGTTGTATCAACTTGATGTAAAGTCAGCATTCTTGAATGGTGCATTGAAAGAAGAGATCTATGTCGAGCAACCTCAAGGCTTTGTCATAGAAGGCCAAGAAGAAAATGTTTATAGATTAAAGAACGTGCTTTATGGATTGAAACAAGCACCAAGGGTGTGGTATAGCAACATTGACAATTACTTCATGGAGAATGGCTTTGAGAAGAGTCAGAGTGAACCTACTTTATATGTCAAGTGACAAGGTATGGTTGA